>CM042552.1:21016568-21089068 GCA_023630585.1 Cranoglanis bouderius
TACTTATACGAGTCTACGTTTATTTGAGTCTATACTTATACGAGTCTACGTTTATTCGAGTCTATACTTATACGAGTCTACGGTTATACAAGTCTATGGTTATTCGAGTCTATACTTATACGAGTCTACGGTTATTCGAGTCTACGGTTATACGAGTCTACGGTTATTCGAGTCTATACTTATACGAGTCTACGGTTATTCGAGTCTACGGTTATATGAATCTACGGTTATTCGAGTCTATACTTATTCGAGTCTATGTTTATTCGAGTCTACGGTTATTCGAGTCTATACTTATTCGAGTCTACGTTTATACGAGTCTACGGTTATTCGAGTCCACGGTTATACGAGTCTATAGTTATATGAGTACTGAATTATTGAGGTTCGTATTAAATCCAGTTCAACACTAAATATAATTTGAATAACACTGTGTTGGACTGTATTTAGATAAATGTTGTACTAGCTGTTTATTTCTTGACTAAAAGATAAATAAGATAAATGACAGTTGTATTAGTATTTCCTGTAAATGCTGATGAAGAAAGTGACTTCCAGGCAAGAATCAGCCGTCGTTCCACAGGGTTCTCTTCTCCATTTTTTTTTTGTTAAATATTTTATGTATAATGTATTTCCTGTAGACCTGAGGCCAACCTGATGTGCACACACACACACACACACACACACACACACACACACACACACACACACTGTACAAATCACTTTTTATACCTGACATCTGATCACAGGCTTTTTTTATTTTAAAATCAGTAAAATATTAAAGTGCACAGTAACGCAGGTTCTAAATACCCCTGACTTCATTTGTTAAACTCCACCCTAAACACATTAAATATGTTTGTATTGAACTATTTTCTGATGTGTTCAGTGATCCTGGGGATAATTTGTTGGTTGGTGCTGTATTGTCGTTATTCCTGTGAGAAGTTAGCGAAACGTTATCGGTATTGTTATTGCTGTTGCTGGTGCAGTTACAACGGATTTTAATGGGAGAAAAACATTTCAATGATCTGAAACGGTCAGGTTTCACTGTTAGCTCATTCAATGTTTCATTTCCCAGCATCATATTAATGAGAAATCCAGTGCAGAAGAGCAGACAATGGACTCAAAGTCCCAGAATTCAGTGCAGCTATACGATGTATACGATGACGAGTTTGTTATTAGCATAAAAGTTGGAGCTTTGGAAGCTTTGAGTGTATAGATGAGGAGGTGAGAGACCTGGACAGGCTAAAGCACTAAAGCGCCGCTGCATTACTCTCTTAGAGTAGAGATGAAGCGAGGGCTACACCACTTGCAGCACAGAATTGTGGGTAATATAGGAAACTGTTATAAAGTGCACCAAAAAATACACCAAAAAATCTGTTTTGACTCAGAATTTCACGATGAAATCAATTTCAGACGCTGTTAAAAACCACATGTTAATTATTAATGAAGGTGAATATGCGAGTGGAGTTTTCCTTCAACTCCATACTTTGAGTCCATTTCTTAATCCTGTTTTTGTTCCGCCTCGGCTCTCTAACCCGGGGAGATTCAGCGCCGAGCTCTGTAATTGTGTCTCTCTCAGCCAGAGCTTTTGCCAATTAGCGGCGGTGTGTTAGTAGCAGCTGCAGGTGGAGGAGCGTCGTGGGATGAATGGCGCTAATTCTTAATCCCGTCATTAGCGAAGAGCCATTTCATGCCTCCAGCTTGCTGAAATTGCTTTAAAAGTCAGCTTTAAGGTGATAAACACCTACATCAGTGTGGGACAAAACATATGGTATAGAATTCTACTAATGAGGAAAAAATCTCATGACAGCAGGTCAGAATGAACAGTGTTTAAGAAGATTATATGTGTATATTAGGAAGTTTGGCAACACTTTGGTTTAAAGAGCACATACTGGGGATTAATGAAGGTCTTCAGTCCAAATTAAACACTTATAGTTCATTAACTATGAATTGCATTTGTTATTATTATTATTATTATTATGATAAATGCTTTTATATATATATATATATATATATATATATATATATATATATATATATATATATATATATATATATATATATTGGACATTGGAAATGGTCCATACATGTTACGGAAAGAAAAAAACATGTAATTTGTGAAAGTGAAAGAGTGACACGTCACATGAGAGTGTATTAAAGAGGCGGAGTAAAGTCAACTAGCACTGCACACATAATCACAGCGGCCTGAGAAGAGCTGATAAGCTCAGAAAAGCACTTCAGCTCCGACTGAATTTCTTTCCCGTGTTCGATAAAGCTGGGAGTAACAGCAGCTATCACAAAGAAATCACATAAAATGGACAAAGAGCAAATTTCAAACTGGGTGCTATGAGATGTGCTGATGTTTCTGTAGAAGATAGTTTGAACACTGATCACGACTCGTAGTTCTCCTTTAATGATCGGTTTTAGGGCCATAAGTTAAAGATAAGATAATTGTTTATAAAAAGTGCACAAGATGAGAGTGCAGTATATTAGGATCTTTTAAAATAAACTTTAAGCTGCATTTCACAGCATCTCATTCAGGCTGATAAATAACACACACACACACACACACACACACACACACACACACACACACACACACACACACACACACACACACACACACACACACACACACACACACACAGAAGATTCCCACAACTAATCCAGGGTGTGTTCCTGTCTCATGCCCAGCCATCCTCCGGATACGCCCCGGATCCAACGTGACCAACACCAGGATAAAGCACTTACTGAAAACAAATGAATGAATTATTATTCAGAGAGAGAGAGAGAGAGAGAGAGAGAGAGAGAGAGAGAGAGAGAAAGAAAGTCGTCCCCTGAGTGTCCTGTCCGTCTGATGTGTTTTTAGGACAATGACAACACAATCAGTATTCAATATCATTTAATTATTGACTTAAAACAAGTCTCTCTCTCTCTCTCTCTCTCTCTCTCTCTCTCTCTCTTTCTTTCTTCATTATATTCTACATCGTGTGAGGAATAAAACAGCTGGGGGCATGCTGTTATAGGAAATTAATCAACACTGGGGTGGTGTGGTGAAGCACAGTCGATTTTATTCCAAAGTTATTCCGAAGTGTTTTATTCCACGTACACCACAACAACTTGCCAAGGATTACAATTTTTTTATTTGTTAAATAATGACACCATAACTTTTTATCCGTTTATAGTTACATTTAATGTTCTGTGACACAAGTTAGCTCCTGTTCTCACTTACGTTATAGCAGCTATATACAGTCGTTCCCTCACCAGCCCTCTCTTTATTCTCTCTCATAGTTAATAATAATAAAAAGCACAAAGCATAAACTCCTCTGAAGACGGAAAACTTACACCGTTACCTCTGACACTGGAGACTCCTTCCGTAGATGTTAAATAAACATCAGTTTACCAGATCAACCATTACACACATTATTTAATTTGTTTATTATCAGTGTAGCGTTCGTCATACACGTCCCTGTGAACGAACTGTTGCTATAGAAACGATAATGAGAGCATTAAGATAACTACCTACTGTCAGAGCTGCTCTTATAGGAAACTAATCAACACCTTCTGACCAATCGGGATGTCTTGCGATTAGAAGAGATGTGTTAGTGCAGTGTGTGTTGTGAGCGTTTGGAGGTTGTGTAAGAAAGCCCTGGTGTCGGTGGAGAACTCCTGACACACGTCTTCACCAGAAATAATGATGATAGTTCTGTACAGTCTCTCGCTGTTAAACCTCAGGTGCAGTGCACAGGAGAAACAGACGTCTCACAGCGGGTTATTTACTGCAGAAACCCGGACATCTTCCTCAACTTTCACTGCCATGAGGATTTTAAACCAACAAACAAACAAACAAACAAACAAACAAACAAACAATAACAACTGATACATCATTCATTTATATCTTTATCTGTTGTTTCAGTGTTTGTGAAAAGGGTGCCAGTGAGGAATATAACTTATAGATGTTTTATTTATTTATTTATTTATTTATTTAAAGTCCCGGTACGTTCTCCTTACAATTTCTCCCGTTTTCATTCTCCTGCAGGAGCTACATGGATTCTAATAAAACATGTAGAGAGCCATCATTACCTGAAGGTCTGAAAGCCAATCTGAGTAATGAGCCCCCGAGAGAGAGAGAGAGAGAGAGAGAGAGAGAGAGAGAGAGAGAGAGAGAGAGAGAGAGAGAGAGAGAGAGAGAGAGAATTTGGAAGTAAAGATGAGAGAAAAAAAATACATTTCGAATACAAATGAAGTCATAATCAACAGAGTGATTCAGTTTAAAATGCTAACTAACTTTTATCATTGCTTTACTTTTACATTAGCTTTACACTGCTCCGTTATATTTATTCTATTTTTTTCACACACTTTCCATTTTTTGCATTTTTTATGTTTTATTTTCTTATTGCTTTTCTTCCTGTCACGGCTGTTATTCATCGAATTGTTGTTATTAACCTATTTCACTATTTTAACTACCCTTTGTTTCATTATGTTGGTGTTGGACAACTACAGTTGTCTTAATGTGAGAAATAAAACTTTCCCTTTTGTCTCACATAATAATTAAAACTCATAAATGGGTAGATTTAGGTTAGAACCTCAAGATAGATAAATAAATTATATCAGTTTAAACCTGAGCGAGTGAGTGTAATCTGGAATGGTGTTAAACACTACTTGCGTTATAAACATTGTTATAACGATAGATGTTTACAGATCCGAACCCACAAACCAAACAACTGATTCCACACACGTTCTCTGCAGACTTATTATTGAAAGTCGTCTCTGGTTTAAGCGTAAATGTGCGATTTACTTAAAGCGAAAAGCTGAATCCACTCCTAATGTATCGACGCTGACACCCAGCTCTGAGTAATTACGAAAGATATGAATAAAATCGGCCGTTTAATATGGGCTTCATTTGTATTTCATTATAGTTCTTTGCATGTGCCAAAGTCCTTTTACATTCATAACGGAGGAACAAAAACGACAAGCTTTATCACTCGAGTAAACAGGCAGTGTGTGTCATGGTCCCGCAGTCTGTCATGGCCGCCGGCGGTGATTTTCCTTCCTCGCTGCCCTAATGTCTGATTCATTCCTCTGAAAAACAAACAGATATCAAGTTTATTTGCATTTGGATTTATTTACAGTTTGGAGTTTAATTCCTGTTAGTTCCACCAGAGCAGGACGTGTAGAGCCGCTCTTTCCGTTCTCGCTCGACTGTATGACAAGAACTGTGAGAATTTTAATAACAATTTAATCAGATTTCTGTGAACGCAGTCATTAGAGGATTGTATCATTATCATCATTTGTTACCTGCAGTCTGATACGTTATCGTTTCTATAGCAACGGCTCGTTCACAGGGACTCGTACAGCGATAATAAGCTGATTTTAAAAAACTGTTGAAGTCTACTGTAAAGAGAAATGTGTTCATGTAACATTTATGGAAGGAGTCTCCAGTGTCAGAGCTTTGTAATAGTCAGAGTTTAAGCTGTAAGTGACCACTTGTTTTGCGGATGTTAAACAATATTGCATGTAACTATAAATGGATAAAAGGTATGACGTGATGTTCTTTAGAAAAATTGAAATCGTTGGTTAAATTGCTGTGGTGTAAGAGGAATAAAACACTTTAGGACCTGCTGTTATGGGAAAATAATCAACTCCAGAGTGATAACAGTAACTCCGCTCCAACACAACACTCTGTCGGTGATTATTTACCTATAACAGCACTCCCCCTAGTGTGTTATTTCATACTTCCAACTGAAATCCAGCTACAAAACAAAAGATGTTATTAAAATTTGAACTGGGTTTTGGTGAACAGTTTAGAAGGAGCTTAAATCAATTTAAAATAGAGAATAAAGTGGGATTTTTATTCCAAAAAACCAAACATATGCGTTAAACCCCTTCACGGTTCTGCAAACAGCACTTTTCTGATTCAGTATTATTGATTTTATGTTTAGAAATATAATATAACAAAAAGTGCATTTGTTTACTTCTTTTAAAACATATACATCTATAGAACTATATGACTGTACGATAAAGCACTATCTGATCAAACTATCTGATCAAACTATCTGATCAAACGTCCATATCTGGCAGGGATACAGTCAAAGTTAAACTGATCAGAAATCATTTTTACAGCACAACATCCTCCCAATGTGATTTATTTCATCATTTCCCCCATGAAATGTCCATCATGTCCTACATTCATGGAATTTATAATCGTGCTTCACATCTGCACTGAGACCCTGAGACCTCGCCCCAAATTTCTCTCTGCTTTTTCATTCACCTTATTTTTGATTTCTTTATTTCTTTTTATGTCTTTTATCCCAGAGATGCGTTTCTCTGTCCTGCACCTCACACGCATGCTACAGGTTTTTATTTCTACTCACAAGACTCAGTCTACTCATTTAATGCAACTGTAAACGGATAAAAAGTATGACTTGTCGTTCTTTAACAAATAAAAATGTAATAAAAATAAAATAAAAATAAAAATGGGGGGTGGGGGATGTGGTAGAGTGAAAAAGGTGAATCTTTCATACCACATCTGTCCATCTCTATCTCTCTCTCTCATTATCAGACCCCTTCATTCATAATTAAACACATAAAAACACAGAGTCCTCGACTGCAGGGGAACAAAGGCCCTTGTTGCTATGGCAACACACCACCTCAGAAAACTTCAGAGAAAACAGTGCGCCAGCGTTTATGCGTGCTGGAGAGTTCGCCCAGTCCCCGGGGAAAGTAGACTGATTTCACAGAGAAGGAATAGACGCCTCGACAATGGGATGTTCCCCATTACACATAAACACACACACACACACACACACACACACACACACACACACACACTTTAGTCATAACCAGATTTCATCATCAAGCAGTCTTTAGTGCTTTAGTCTGTCCAGCTCTCTCTCTCTCACCTCCTCACCTGTACACTCTGCTCAAACACATCAGCTTCCAAAGCTTCAGCTTTCACACTGATAACACACTCGTCATCTCCTACATCGCTAACTAGCTGAGTCATACAGCTGCATTGCATTCTGGGACTTTGAGTCCAGCGTTCGCTCCGACGTCTCCACTGCTCCTACACTTTGTTTTCTCATTAATATGAAGCTGGGAAATGAAACATGAGCGAGAAAAGATTTATTTTTAGGAGTTTTATTTATTTTCACAGCAGCTATAAATAAATAAAAACAAAGAGAGCTGATGCTGTACTAATTATGGAGTTAGTGTTAATTCGTTTGAAAGGCAAAGACTGAGACTGAGATGTTTACTGAGGTATTAATGAGGAGGAATGGGGTTTGTTTTAAATAGAAATGGCCCCCTTTTGCACACATCATTTCCATATTTTCCTCCAGTGTTCTGATTAGGAGCCAGCTCCGTGTCGAAATGCTTCATCAGCGTTTGTATTTATTCCCGTCACGGGAGTCGTTTTTACATAAGAGCACAGTTCTGTTGTGATTTTGAAATCGCAGCATCATCATGAGTGAGACCTTAAAACACTGTCTGACTAAAGGGCTCTTACTATTAATATATATTTATAATTATAATCACTCACAGTTGTTCCAATGACATCATACTCACACTGTACATTTCCTTATATATTATATTATATTTTATTATATTATATTAGATATTTTAGGCTGTAATTAAAGTTACAGCTTTACCTCTGTCACGTAAGGCTGGGCGAGACGGATGCAAATACAGTAAAAGGTTGTTTTTTTTAAAGGGCAGGTGGACAAATCCAAATCGCGGTGCAAGTCGCGGAGTCAGGCGATCAGCAAACGGAAAAAAAACCAGGGCAAAAACCAAAATCAGAAAACCAGGAACGAGAACACAGATCAAAAGGCTCGGTACGGCTCAGGCGGCAAACACTGAAACAATACTTCGTGACGTAATACAGAAACACAAGGGTATAAATAGACAAACTAATCAAAGGGGGAAACAGACACAGCTGTGGACAATGATGACACATAATGGAAACAACCAATCACAAAAAAAGGGGGTGGAGACAGGACAGAAGCCAAAACAAAACACACATGGCAAAGAAAACGAACTCACATCAACCCGGAAGCGTGCTGTCGCGCTACAGGCAGCTTAGGAGCGCCCAGTGTCGGAAAAATACCTGACAACCTCTGACTGTTACTGTTATTAAATTAATAAACATTTCAGTGTGAATGAGCTGACAGAAACAATAATGTATTAGAACGACCAATCAGAGTTGAGCATTCAGAATTTAGAGATTAAAAAAAATAATAAGATGTTCTTTTTAAAAATGAATGTCTTTAATCAGAGATGATTTCTGGGATAGCCGTTGGTTAAATCCTTTATCCTGAGAAAATACAAAGCTGAGAAAGAATAGCAGCACTTGTTTTTCCCCTCAGAGCTGCGAGGGCTGCTGGTGTTAGAGACACAAATCTGCTTGACTGGACTGCAGATTACTGATGAGATTCTCTCCAACTCCATGATCGTTGTAGGCCTCGATCCTGCTGCTAGCGGAGGAGAGGAAGTTAACACTGTCCCTCATATTCCTCCGGGTTAAACCATCCCACACTCCGTGGCTATTCCTGATCAGACAGATGGCTCCTGTAGCTGCCCGGGGCTTAGTCCTGAAGCTTAGTCCTAGTCAAGCAGAATTGGTTCACCGCACTATCCGTGCTAAATTTAGGCTCCTCCCAGATGTAGAAAACATAGTTTTGATCCCTTTTGTTTGCGAAACATTTCCTGTCGCCAAGAACAGTGTTTTTTCTTTAAATTTATTTATTTATCTTTAATAACTGCTTTATCCTGGTCAGGATTGCAGTTGGATTGCAAAAGCTCTAAATGAAAAAATGACAAACACTAAGGTTTATATGTGCGGACTGAAGATGAGGTTAAACTACCGCTTAATGTTCTACTTGGGTCTGATCCAAAATCTGCGTCCTTGGTGCGGTTTGTAACGCCGGGGCGGTGAGTTCAGGAGCAGCACAGCGTCGATCATATTCCGTCTCCTGAAACAAAGTGAAATTAAATTCCAGACCGCAAAGGAACGATCAGTTCGGCGTTCGTGATAAATGGAGTCCTTGGAGCTTCGTTTTCAGTCGTTACGTTTTTCGAGAGTATCTGTATACGTGTGGACAGAGCCTTAGACCTGTAACTAATCTTCCATTCTTAAAGGTAATATTTAAGCAAGGAAATCTTGGTGATTGATGTATCTGACTGGATCAGAAAGACATCTGTATGATAAATATATATATATATACATATATCTCAGAACTGGTAGAAAGAACCTGAGGGTCAGATAGACCGCCCTCATTTCCATATGTGATGATCTAACACCGGAGCTCCAGATACACACTTCAGGGAGAATCATTCAACCATGCAAGTGGCACGTATTTGCAGCTCCACACTGGACAGCTGTGAAAATAATGAAGAGCACCGAAGGAACTGAAGAAACTGAATTTCATAGTGAGCAACAGAGAGGACTTTTTAGGGTACAAGGAAGACTCTTCTCTGTTCTGGTGCCTAGGTGGTGGAATGAATGAATTCCCCTGGCTGAGTCACTGACAGTCTTTAAACGTGGCTAAAGACCTACCTCTTGCTGAAGTACTTAAATTAGCACGTTATTTAAAAAAAATGTGTCATCTATGTATTTTTTGTTACTATATTCCCTCCCCAACAGAGTTTTTAGACCGATGGTACTCTCAGTCCATGACCTAGTGAACCAGTATCAGGATGTATTTATTGGTAGAGACTTCAAAGCCCTTCTGTAAGGCGCTCTGGATAAGAACGTCTGCTGAATGCCTTAAAGGTAAATGTAAATACAGTTACCTCACAGACAGCGTGGTGATGGAGGCTCCCAACTCCAAACGCAGCCACAAGTCCAGCTAGCAGTAAAATGGGTAAAGAGTATTAAAATTACACTCACCACAGCTGAAGAGATGGGAGAGAGGGAAAGACAGCTGTATGATAGATGCATTTATTGCAAATAGTACATCACACATCACTTTATTCTTTATACACTTTACACACACACACACACACACACACACACACACACACACACACACACACACACACACACACACACACACACACACACACACGAAAAGGTATTCATAACCATAATATGATGAGAACCCACGTTTCTCTCCATTCAGTCCTCGTGTATGCTCATGGTTACGGCTCCCGCATGAACATCGCTGAGCAGTACAGGAGCACTCTCTGCCTGAATCACACCACAATCCAGAATCCTCAAGAGGCTGAGATCTCTCAGAGTGCTCTCTTTCAAAGAGAGAGAGAGAGAGAGAAAGTCGTCAATCTTTCTTTATGTGTGCAGCAGGAGCATGAATGGGTTATATTTCAGACTAGTCGCTGTTCCACATCATACAGCTGCAGGAACAGTGTTAGGTGTGAAAGCCTGGACTGCAGATCCAATTTCCCATTCTCACATGTCTGAACATGCTGATCAGGATGTGTTTCAGCTCTAAGCTGTCGGCATTAACGCAGGCTTCTTGCATGAGCAGTCTAGGCAGTGTCAGAGTTTAATCAGGGTTAGCCTTGTGGTCCAACGCAATGTGGTCCTGTAGGTTCGATGTGTTGTGTTTTGTGAGATGCTTTTCTGCTTAGCACAGTTGTAAAGAGTGGTTATTTGAGTTACTGTAGCCTTCCCGTCAGCTCGACCCAGTCTGTCCTCCTCTGACCCTCTCTCATCAACAAGACGTCTCCACCCGCAGAACCGACTCTCACTGGATGTTTTTCTTTTCTTTTCTAGAGATTGTTGTGTGTGAAAATCTCAGGAGATCAGCAGTTTGTGAAACACCCAACACCCAACACCCAACACGCCCAACACCCAACACGCCCAACACGCTCAACGTCACTGAGATCACTGAGATCTTTCCTCATTCTGAAGTTTGATGTAAACATTAACTGAAGACCTGTATCTGTATGGTTTTATGCATGAAACCGCTGACACGTGATGATGTGGGTGATGGTGTGTGTGTGTGTGTGTGTGTGTGTGTGTGTGTGTGTGTGTGTGTGTGTGTGTAAGTTTGCCCTTCCCTAACTGCTAGCTGCTGCAGCAGAAGTTGCTTAATGGCCAGATGGCATAAAGCAAATGAGTTGGAGTGAGAACTGAGTTTGCATATTTATGAGGCTTTGCTGAATAATTAATGAGATGGAAATAAAAACTGAAGTGGATAGTGAGGTGTGTGTATGTGTGTGTGTGTGTGTGTGTGTGTGTGTGTGTGTGTGTGTGTGTGTGTGTGTGTGTGTGTGTGTGTGTGTTATATGTGCAGTGTCACTGAGTCATTAAAGCTTTTTTTTAATCCCCCACTGGAGTTCATGAACAAACAGAACAACAGGGAGTTACAATGAAGTTTAACAGGAGAAAAAAGGTGATAACGGTCGGGTTTCTCAGTTTTCTCCTAAAAACAAAACGTCTTTTCTCACTTTTCATTTCCCAGCATCATATTAATGAGAAATCCAGTGTAGAAGTAGTGGAGATGTCGGAGTGTACAGATGAGGAGGTGAGAGACAGAGCTGGACAGACTAAAGCACTAAAGCGCCGCTGCATCACTCTCTAGGTAGAGTTGAAGCGAGCGAGAAATCTCACTGCACGGAACGGCATTGTGGGTAATGTAGGAAAAGTGAAAACAGAACAACAACCTCAATTGTAAACTAAATCTCAGATGTAACACCCCCCCCCCCCCCACCCACCCTCTCTCTCTCTATCTCTTCTCTCTCTCTCTCTCTCTCTCTCTCTTTTACACACACACTCACACACACACACACACACACACACACACACACACACACACACACACACACACACACACACACACACCATTGTTACGGTCGCGTTATTACATTTAATTTGTTTTGTTTACACCTGTGCCAGCAGCTCTCCCACCGGATCAGTTTCAATTCACCTCAAAAGCGCATCGGGCGGATGAAGGACATTCCTGTGTGTGTGTGTGTGTGTGTGTGTGTGTGTGTGTGTGTGTGATCCTTCATCCATGGTATAAAATCTGACAGTGAAACACCAAGTAGTAATAGTGACTAGATCCTCTACAGAACACACACACACACACACACACACACACACACACACACACACACACACACACACGTTTTTTTGATGTCCGAGTTTTTAGCCCAGTTTTAACAGTGGTCATTCTTCAATATGAGAGATGGGAAGCGAGGGAACGACAGAGTGGGAATTCGGTGCTTTAAAATAGTCACTGGTGTTACATCGCCGTCTCGCTCCATTCAGGTCAATTTACACGTCTCTTAATCTTTTTTTCATCACGTGAGATTCGTGTCACACGCAGCAGTCATACGTAACAATAACCGTTTCAGGTGAACATACTGAACCATGTGAAGCACTCAGGCTGGGGAAAGAAGGTTCACAGGGAACCAGGGTGTTGCAAAAAAGCAGCACAAGGGAGAAAGGTGTCGTGAATATCAGCTGTGGCTGTTCAGCTGTGTGTGTTGTCCCTAAGAGCACAGCTAATCTGATTTGGGCTTGCAAACCGATTACAGAGCTGCAGGTCTGCATTTCCTTCACACACTACAACCTGCTTCTGTCTTTCAAAAACCATCTCACGTCTGTAAAATGGAAAAAAACAAAAAAAAGTTGTTTTATTGTTTTACTGGGCAGAGAATAAGTACGGCAAATGAAAAATGCTTCATTATAAATGATAATAAAAATCTTTTCAAATCCTTTGGGCTCAAATATGCAGCAATAATCACTGGTTTAATTTAACAGTATGACTTCCGCACATTAAAATAGCACTTGATCCAGTTTTATAGCGCTCGAGCTCTCACGAGAACAGCTTCACGATGCCATGAGATACTAAATCGAGTAATGTGTGTAGGAGATTTTTATCACGTGTTCAACTTGTGCTTGTTCTTGCAACCTCCTCCCACTGTAGTTTACTCAACAAACTAGTGAAATAAATACAATCTGAGACTCAACAATCATACATCTGCATGAAATTTGATTGGAATTTATAGACTCCAGCAGGCAAGTATGTGAATATTCAGAGACTGTGATATCTTAACCTGAGATATTATTATTATATCACTGCAGGCAAAAAATAATAGCTAGCTGTGGGAGGAAGTGTAGTAGTGAGTGGGTCTGGATTTGTATGGATTAGTGAAAGATCAGATCGACTCTGATTGTAAGGAAGACGAGGAACTTTTACACGGCTGGTGATCAGCGGAGCTGGAGTACAGAACGAATTCGCAGCGTCTGTGTTCTGCATTTAGCAGCAAATTCTTCACATTGGTTTTGCACTAAAAGTAAATAAATGTCTGTAATTACATTTTTTATCTAAGTACAGCTCATCGTATTGGCAAATGGTTTTTTTTCCTGCAGGAAAATGTTCATATTAAAAGCTCAGCGCCTAGCCTGTAAAGAGGAAAACATAAAATCCTAAACTATGATGAGTCAGATAAACTAGTACATGACATAGCTTGAACAAATCATATTTCATCAACAGTTATACAGTACAGAAGGTAAAGGTGATCTAATTTTAAAACTGAACCGATCGCAATTTGGAGTCGCTAATGCAATTTTTTTTTATTACCTCATAAGCCTAATAACATTATCCTGCTAAAACAGCACCAACAATAAACACCACTAATGATAAGAACATCAGAAATCCATCATCTAGCTCGGTCTTAGCATCATGCCGAGATCATGTCTAATCGATTTAAAGTGTATATAATATCAGATAGATCCTACGATTTAAACTGGATTTCAATTTCAATTCAATTTCCAAACACTCGGGGAATAGTGGACATGACTGGTAACTCGGCAGCTGCACACGTTTATCCAGAAAACATAGAAGAAAAATGAACACGTAGATTATAATTATTGATTAAAGTTAACAGTGAACATGAAATATTAATGATTCACGACTTGCATTCTTTAACACCAAAATAATGTTCATGTGGTAGAAGTTCAGTTCAAGGACTGCAGTTCAATTCTGACAGTTAGATATGAATAGGAACAGCAATATATACTGTGTATAGTTGGGACGTTGCCCGAATACGTATACGTTATGCGGAATTAACAATAATGTTTTAGATACAGATACAGATATGGATGGAAGGTGCACTATTGGTTTGTTTTATTGGTCATCGCCGTTTCTTTTGGTGTGTATCAGGTGTGTATCAGGTCTGGGATCCATGAGGACAGTGCATTTCTGGGGACGGAGCGGTAGGGTTCATATTTAAATGAGAAAGCCACACCCTCTCCTGGTTTCATTTCAAATGCAGATACAGGTATTTGTAGCACGAAACAGATATAGAGCGGATCCCAGGTGGTGCAACAGAAATCGTTAGCGATCTGTAGAGGAAGAGGGCGGGTAGCGCTTTCCTCCGGATGTGTTACGCTGCCCTTGGAAAGATGTGCAGACTTCATAGTGTCATAGAGGAAAGACACGTTAGCCCTTCACTCTCCCCGGCTGGTAGCTGTGGTGTGATACAGGAGAGCTGGCTAGTGGTTGGGAAACTGGCCAAGACCATATGGGGAGAAAATGGGGTAAAAATAAAATTAAATATAAAGAGACTTTTTATAAATCGGACATTTTATAAACCAACGTGTATTCTTATTAAGTTGTTTTTTTCTTGAAACACAGCCTATAGCAGACATGTCTAATGACCGCAAATGTAGTGAAGGCAATAAATGAAAGAACAGACAGCAGGAACAGTAAAACATCTACAGAGTGGTAAGAATACCAGGGCATTTTATACGATTCTGTTCGTAGATGAGCTGCACCACCATGCCTCATCATGTACTCAATCCAGAAGACAGCATTGTCTAATGGTTTTATTGGAACATCTCTGTGGAGTCTGGAGAGTCTTTGCATATTTTCCTGGTATGAAGGGTTATGGAGCACTTCTTTCAAAGTTAAAAGGAAGGAGTCTTTATCCATAGTTGCAAAATTGACATTTTTTGCGACTCCCTTCAGCCTCATTTTGGCAAGATTGTCAGGCTGATCCCAGATGAGTCCAAAACCAATTATAGGAACTCCATGATAGATAGCTTCCTGAATTCCATTGGTTCCACCATGAGCTACAAACGCCCTGGTCTTAGGGTGGCCAAGGAGATCATTTTGGGGTATCCAGTCCATTATTAAGGTATTGTTCCCCACTGTAGAAGGACTTTCTCCTTTATATCTCCAAATAACTTTTTGTGGAAGCTCTGCAAAAGCCTCAGCTACTGAATTGGCTACATCATGAGGAAGCTGACCAATCATTGTTCCCAGAGACATGACAATGATGCCATGTTCACCAGAGCTCTGCACAAAGTCCTCAAGATGCTGTGGAAGAGGTTTGGATGGTTTGCAGTGGAAACCACCAATGTAGACAACATTTGGCATAGTAGGGCGGGGAAATTCAAAGATAAAATCAACTCTGAACAGCCACAGATCTGCTCCTTGAACTAATTCAAAGTAGTCTACCCCTGGACCAAATAGCTTATTACACAATTCATTGTATGTTGAAGCCATAAAATACTTAACCTGTAATTCAGTTACAATGTACATGACAACATTTACCACTCTCTCAAAAAAGCTCATGTGGTCTGACAGCTCTAACATTGACAATGGTACATAAGAAAGTGGTGAGGGAGCGATTGCAAAATGTCCCTCTTGATATACAGTCCACCGAACATTAAAGACAATGGGCAGCTTGAGATAATGACCTACGATGACACCACTCATTGAAACAGGGTCAGTAATAAACACATCATATTTGGCATCTCTCAAAGACTGCATTAGTTCCTGGTCTTCAATCATGCTGATCACCATTCTCCTCTCTTTCTCCACAATTTCAACTGTTTTGTCCCACATGTCCTTCTCGACTTTCAGGCGAGCCCACATGGAACCTTCCCTCATAATTTCCAAGAGCGTACTTATAACATTATGAATGAATTCTTGCTCAAAAATTGCTGAACTTCCTAAAGTGATGGAAGTGTAAAACATGGATGTTTCTTCAATGTACCAGCTGTCCGAAGCTCGTAGGACTGTAACATTGTGACCTTTGGCATGAAGAGCCTCAATCAAGATTTTCATGTTGATCCAGTGGCTGCCATCTACAGGGAAGACCAGAATGTTCCCAGTATAGACTGAGGTTACCAGCAGGGTGAGCAAGACCAGGCCAGAGTTTTGCATTTTTTGTCCATTCATTGCAGCACCTACAGGAATGAACAGAAAGCCAGAGATAAGAACAATCAGAAATACAAGTCTGTTTAATTTTGATCAGATTCTATGGACATTTTTTATCGCATGCCCAATTGATTAAGAATGCTCTTGTTGAAAACAACAACAACAACAACAACAACAACATATGAAATCTCATTTGGAGACACAGCAAACATAGGAGAATAGGTTCTCTGGTCTGATGAGAGAAAAAGTGAAAAATTGTGGCCTTGGCTCAAAGCACTACATTTGGTCGAAACCTAACACTGCTCTTAACCCTGGGAACAACACATTAGGTTGTTTCACATAGTGGGGATGTTTTTCATCAGCAGGGACTGGGAACCTGGTCAGGCTTCACTCCTGTAGAGGGTGGAGAGTCTCCTGAAAGCAGCCGTACCTCCCTGCAAGCCTTGGGTGATGGTTTGTTCAAGGATGTCCTCCACTTTAAAAATGATCTTAACAAGTGAAAATATCTTGAATATAGTCACAATATATTTGTTCTTGCTAAAATACCATTTTTGCAGTCTATGTGCCTTAGACATATTGTCCAGGAAGTAGAGGATGGTCTCTGACTTCTCATCAAACCTCATCAAAATCTTGACAATTTTGCCTCAATAGCTGAGTCTGGGCCTTATAAAGTGCAGAGCTTATAGAATGCCACTTTTGAGCCATGGACGCTGAAGTCAAAGATGGTACAATCTCCCTTAGATTATCATCTAAGGAGTGCTAAAACTCACCTCTTCCTGGTCGTTTGAAGATGGAAAGGTGGTCACACTGTCATGTGGAGTTTGAACATAATCATGCGGCCAGTCCAGCAATCTGTACTCCTCATAGCATCACCAATGTCCTTGCATCGCACAGTGACATAGTCAATTAGGTGGCATTAGGTGCATAGAGGGGGCATATATCCATCATGTTTTATACTGTATTTATTCTGTTGCAAGAGAGATGGTTTGTGATGGTCATGACATGCTCAGCCAGCACAGGGATCCATTTGCATTAGCCTGGCCGAAACCATAACTACCAAGCACTCCATTCCAGATCCTGTGGTTCTTTCTCACCAGAGCATTAAAGTCACCAAGTAAGAGGATTGTATCACACTTTGGAATTTGGCAAAGCACTTAATATGGTGACTGACAGAAGCAGTCCTTGGCATCATTCTCAGCTGGTCATAGTTGGTGCCTATGCACTAAGAAGTGTGGCAAAGCATTTCTTGCTGAGGGGGATGTGCAGGGACACCAGCCTTTCAGTGATGCCTACTGGTGTTTCACTCAAGCCTGGGAGGCGTGCGTTCTTGATTGCCAGTCCTACCCCATGAAGATGTCCACAAGCAAGGTATCCTTTCCACATAAAGGTGTAACCCAGTGCTTTCTCTTTTAGGGAGCCTTCATCCAGGAGTTTGGTCTCACTCAGGACAGTGAGGTCAATGTTGTATCGAATGTCCAGGAGAGTTTGCACATTCCAGGTTGCCGTTTTGAGGTTTGTGGGTTTTTTTTTTTTAAATTTTGACCACAGGGTGGTATGTACTGATAAAAGAGCGGTAAAGGAATAAATTGTGTGGGCAATATTTAGGCCACCTTTTCTAGGCCCCTTCCCACTAGGGGCTGAGCAGTCCCTACATTGAGCTGCTCAGTCACACAGGGTTCTGTCAAAAGCATCTGCCACTCAATCCCAGCTGCAAGTAACCACATACCCTATGCCTCTGACATGAATCTGACTAGAAGCTTCCTGTTAATTCAAACCTGCTCCTCTTGCCAGACACCCCATTGTCATCAGCCTTAAGATAAGATGTACCTTTATTGATCCCTCATAGGGGAAATTCAAACACTTTTGGAGGTTGGTTCCAGATTTTTATTACCAAAGTCGAAGTGGAGACCAGTGCTATGAGAATATTAAAGTGGCAAAGGGAAGCACATTTCACAGTATTACCTCTTGAGAGGATGGGATTAGCCAAAGGTGACTGGCACTCTCCCCGAGCTGCAGACAACTGACTGTTCCCTGTGTGCTGTCCCTGCATTGTTTTTCTCTTTGGGTGTGCCCCTCTAGCCTACAAAGCAGTGAGGCAGTGGTTGGTTAATGCCAGGGCATGTGCACACTGGGCCTGCACATCACCTCTGGGGACTCTTAGAGAGGCAGGTTACTGGCAAGGGAAGACTTACATAAGGTTGCTTCCGTGTTCACCACAAGGGCTCGCCAGCATCACTGCACTAGACGAATCATATCACTCTGTGACAACACACATGATCACTTGAAGACAAGGCACACACTACATCATCTTTCACCTGGAGAGATCCCTGCTGGAGCAGGCCTGATCCTCAAATTCCACTTTCTCAAGAAAAGAAATGGGTGATCTATCATGTGATTTTGTGACTATTTTCTAAGGAAACAAGACAAAAAGAGAAATAAAAGAATATGAAGAGGAAATATTGGTTGGATAGACATGGGCATCAAGGACTGTCTGTTCTGCAAAGAGAACTGTCTGGAGGTATAGTGCAAAAAAGCAAGTATTTTTACATCGTGCATCGCCAGGAATCATGTTATATCTGTGCTGTTCCTAACATCCATTGAGGTACAACATTCCAAATAATTGTGCTTACATTTGGCACTCGCACTCCCATACAGTAGTTAGTTGATCAACTGGAATCAGGGATCTTCTGCTAGTGACAGAAGATAATTTTTATGTTCTCTCAGACTCTCTTTTGGCTTTTTCTTTCCAGTGCATTTGCAATTAGTCTCAGAGGTGCTCACACTGCTTAATTAACCGGCCAGAAACTCAGATATGCTTGAAAATATCAGAACCTTGCAGAAACGTTCACAATACGCAAGTGTTCGCAGTGAGTAGTCACCGAGTTGGGGAAGTGGGGAGGTGGTACTAGTCTTTGAGCCCCAAAATTAGTTGATGACTGGGAAGTCGTGGCTAAAATTGTGCATTGCGCTCTATGTTTAAGCATTCTGCCAAAGCTGGACTGAAGTGGGTCAGAATCAAGAACCTGAATGTGTTGGAACAGCCCAGTCAAAGCCCAGACCTCAATCTCATTGTGAATCTGTAGCAAAACTGATAGAGCCATATATCACACAGAGAGAGAGAGAGAGAGAGAGAGAGAGAGAGAGAGAGAGAGAGAGAGAGAGCGCACATGATGTTTCAGATAATACTTTTTTTTTTTTTCAGATAATGCAGTAGTCGGTAAATGCATGGACAAAAACGTTACAATATTTTTTGCTGTTGGATTTTGATGTTATAGATGAAATGTTATCTGATAAATGTTTGATCACAACATCATCTAGTGGTGCAACATGCCTTAATTAACATTTGCATTAAATTGGACCTTCAAATGTCATAGACCACAGACGATTGCTTTAAGATGACATGTGAAGCCCGGCTTCCCCTAAAATGCGGCAATGAAATGTTTACCAAAGTGTCTATATCATTCATCAATCTTGACGTAATTCAATATTTTAGTGAACCAAATGATCAAATATCTCTCTGCAATATCTCACTGTTCATTCAATTAACTCAAACCTTGTTTCCTGCAGACAGAGCGAATAGACAATCACTGAAGCTCGCGGGTCTCTTTGTGTTTGTTACACAGTATTCATGTACACAGTGTTTTAAAGGGAAGAAAGATTAACGCTCATTGGACAGCAGGCTTTTAACACATAGTTTTGAGCCACGCCCACATGAACATGACTGACATCTCTTGAAATCTCTCGGAACTGCTGTAGGTTTCATTTGTGAATATTGTAAATAAAGTGTTGTTCATGAGTCTAGCTACCTAGCTGTCACTTCCTTTTTTTTTTAGCTAGTAGCTGCCGGTATTTTTGGTATGAAATGGAAGAAACTGCTAATGTTGAGCTGATTTTATAAAAAGTATTTTGATGCTCATACTTATGAGGAGAGATGTTGTCCATAACAGACAGTTGTGCTTCCCCACCACTTTTTTAGACACGTAGCCATTGTGTAAATTAACCAGAAAAAAAAAAAGTCGAAATGTGAACTTTAAACACGTGAGATATGGACGAATTCACTAAAGCTGAACTACAACTGAGAGAAATAAATGGTAAATGCCATGAAATTAAATGTAACCTTATTGCAGATGAAGAATTGATTTTTAGTCTCATTTAATACAAACAAAATTAAAAGTCTGGTGAAAGAAATCTAATAATAATCACTGGAAATGATCCTTCCCTTAAGTACTTTGTATTTTTATTAAAAACAAAATACATAAACACAAATTTATAATGTAGGAAGTTATTAGCGGCCCACAGATCGATTCTCGTACAAAGTCATTTTTTCCTAAATGCATTATTCCACAATCAAATCAAATGAAAATGCAGACATACCAAAGACGTGATCCCACATGCCAAGCAAGTTCATTCGGGTGTGTGTGAGAGAGCAAAGAGCGTTTACCTCAGGAAGCCCGATTAATGAATTACTCTGACGATAGCGTGAGGGTTCAGCCTGTGACATGGAGATAATGTGACGAGTCAAAAAAGCATGGATATGATCTGAGTTCTGACCCTTGTGTAGATATTTAAATTTGTTTTGATTTTTTCTTTTTAAGTTAATAAGTAGCCCAGTGTGAGGGAAAACATTAGCCAGACACTCTCACTGCTATCAGTTCACTATTCAAAAGGAAAATATCTGACAGCCGTTATGACCTCCGTCGCAGTTTCTTGAACTTAAGGAAAACAAGTTCTAGAGTTATTACAAATACTGCAAATTTAGGGCCGTTGCCTTTTTCTCTGCTTAAAATCCTTTTTAGTGTCAAAAGTCTAATTCGAACCTTTAAGTGTCTTCCCAGAGGAACAACCTGCTGTTCTGATTGTCGATGCTCTGCTATTGTTGTTATTAGAGTTCTCCATTTTCTTTGAACCCTTTCTGATAAACACTCCGTTTTTAGGTTAAAACCTTTAAGCATTTTCTCCAGAGGGACATCTGAAAATATAATCTAAAATTTTATTGCTGACACTAAAGTTCACTGCATCATTCATTCATTCGTTCATTAATCTTCAGTAAGCGCTTTATCCTGGTCAGGGTTTAAACATGATTCATTGATTTTTATGTGATTCTTTTTTAAACGATTCATTGATTTTCACGTGATTCTTTTTTTAAACGATTCATTTATTTTCACGTGATTCTTTTTTAAACGATTCATTTATTTTCACGTGATTCTTTTTTAAACGATTCATTTATTTTCACGTGATTCTTTTTTAAATGATTCATTTATTTTCACGTGATTCTTTTTCAAATGACTCATTTATTTTCATGTGATTCTTTTTTAAACGATTCATTGATTTTCACGTGATTCTTTTTTAAACGATTCATTGATTTTCACGTGATTCTTTTTTAAATGATTCATTTATTTTCACGTGATTCTTTTTCAAATGATTCATTTATTTTCACGTGATTCTTTTTTTAAACGATTCATTTATTTACACATTATTTTTCACACGATTTTTACATGATTCATTTTCCCATGTGCTTTTTAAATATATATATTTTTAAATTTAGATGATTATTTTCGCACTCAATTTAAAAAAAAAAAACGATTGCCTTATTTTAAAATGTAGGAATGTAGTTTTCATTTTCCAGATGTTCACCCACGAATAAATCATTTTCACATATTATTCTCAGAATCACGTGAAATTTTCCGTATGCTTTTTCCGTAAGGGATCAGCTGCTATGCTCCGTCACACGTCTTCTATCATTTCATTTCCTCTCTCCTGCTGAGCTTCAATTCAGTGTTTGATTTGGTCCAAAAAAGAAAGTTTTTTTTCCATTAGAGGCTTTCTTCTCCTCTCTCTCTCTCTCTCTCTCTCTCCCTCCCTCTCTCTCTCTCTGTGTCTCTCTCTCTCTCTCTCACACACACACACACACACACACACACACACACACACACACCATTCTCTCTGTCTGCACTACAATAAGAATAGAATAGGAGTGAAAACGTTTTAATATACATTATTTGAATTCATGATTAATTCATGCTCTTTATTCAAATCTGACCCATTATTAATGCACCCTTAAAACTACAGTGACACTCTGGTGACTGATACACTTTCTTTTGACCCTGTCTCTTCCTCCCTCATATTCTCTTTCTGACATTCTGTATAATTAACGCAAAGAGAATTTAACGATTTCATGTCAATTAAGCGAAGCACAGAGAATTTCATAAAAGAAATTACAAAGACCATTTTTTCCTCTTGCTCATTAATCCTAGGGAAACCACAAGTGTATCTGTAAAATCTCTACAATTATATCTACAGTTATTGAAGGAGAGTTATGATTCTTTCAAAGTCTTTGTTGAACCTCTTCTATAGATGTTCTGGGTTTGGTTCTTTCACAAAAAGAGTCTTTATGGTTACAGCAGCAGCTCTTACATATAAATCTATAGAATCCAGGCCAGATTAATCACTAAATAATGAACATCCCCCCCCCCCCACCACCACCACCCCGCAGATCTGTACAGCTAATTAGCAAACGCCTTAAGGCATAAAGATATGGCTTTTCAGTCGAGACCTCAGGATTGAGACTGTGTCTGAATTCCGTCAGTAACTGAAAGGCTGTTCAAAGTAGTCTTCATTATTCTAGATACTAATAAAGAGCCTGCACCGTTTGATCGGTGCAGGCGTGGCTGATCATAAAAGACCAGAAGTTCACACTTTTCAGTGCTTTATAGGTCATTAGTAGCATTTTTTAATCAATGTGGATTACACAACTGATCCTAATGAAGAACACCTTCCTGTCCAACTGACCGCACACAGTGCCAGTTATGTGTAAATTGTGGAAAATGTGGGTTTTCTAATGTAACACTGCTGTATTGCTGGTCATTTGTGAGCAAACCTGCAGTATATGCCATGATACATATTGTATATGGCGGAAATGTCTTCGAGGCGTGATATGAAGACATAATATTTCTGTCATATCTTCCTCCCCTGGTTTGCAGTATGTTTGGGAGGAAATCATCATCTGAACAGCTTCGCCTGTCAGTCATTCCTCCTAAAAATACAGTACGACTCAAATCTTTGTCTTTCGAGAAAAAATAAGATTTCTAAGCTGTATCGTGCCGTATAATAACTCTGCTCCCGGTCGAGTTGAGTGCCAGACGTCTCGGCCAAATGCTGAACAAGCACTAGACTATTTTTTCTGCTCTCTTAAGGAAATGGCTTTTAAAGGTGAGACATTCAAGTCTTCCATTTTGGTTCCAGTTTGTTCAAATGTGGTTTTTTTTTTAACTTTATACCACACCACGGATGAATTCCGGACTGTAATACGTTATCGTTTCCATAGTAAGTGACAAACAGGAACCAACTCATTTCACTGATGTTCCACAACATTAAATATAAATGGATAAAAAATAATGATGCATTTTTAAATAAATTTGAAATGCAAAATTTTACCTCATCCTGGGTAATTTGTCTGAGAATAGACCAGAAAACTACGGCAGTAATAAAAACATGGCAATTTTAAAAAATGAAATATTGTTTTTTTCTTTTATTTTATGTATTTAATATTTTAATGGCGGTACTGTATGTCACTGAGTAAATAATACGGCAGATGTATTGGAAGAATAGGAGTGATTAGCAAGCAGGACAGAAGACCAGTGTGTTGTCAGTGAGGGCCGATACGAGGCATTTTGTTATCCATAGATATAACAGTGACCCAGCGAGTGTCTCAGAAAACACGTCTCACTCTCGTATACAGCAGAGTCAGTACATATCATCCACTGACTGATTATTAGCTTAAAAGTGCACATTGTTTCTCTGATAATTAAATGTAAATGTATTACCATAATGTTTAACAGTGAATAGTGCAGGACTTTAAGTGTGTGCTCTTTGTTCACGTCGGTGAATATGAGTGTTTGTTTTGTTGTGTTTTCACGAGTGAGTTCAGATGCAATTTTCTACTTTTCTGGGTCACAGACACTGTTATGGCCAAGAGGAGAATACATTCGAATACATTATGTATGTGTGTGTGAGAGAGAGAGAATGAGAGTGGACACACACACACACACACACACACACACACACACACACACACGATGTGTGTAATGTGGGTAATTACAGAACGAAAAACTGAGCCTCTCAGCTATTCTGAGACTGCTTGCTGTGCTGAGAATCTGGGTTCTTTTTGTTAATTGTGAGTTTTTACTTATCTCTCTCTCTCTCTCACACACACACACACACACACACACACACACACACACACACACACACACACACACACCTGTTCAGTAGTTTCAGTAGCTTCAGCTACTCATTATGTTCAGCTGATATTTTTGGTCTCGTAAGTCACTAAAAACACAAACACCTCCGATCGAGACATTACTCTCTGAAACAATACTTAATATTCAGCAAAGTAAAACTTGTGAAGTTGTTCACACGGTAAAGTTTTCCGTAAGGAGGCGTTTATATGGAAGGAGTCTCCAGTGTCAGAGGTAAAGTTTTCAGACGTCTCCAGGGCAGAGGAGTTTTACGCTTCTTTGCGGCTTCTCGGTAACAACGACAACAAACAAACGAACAAACAAAAACGACAAGTTGCATAATTTTTTTTTGTCTTATCAACTTGAAGAGAGAGACGAAAGAAAGGCTGGTGAGGGAACGACTGTTTATAGTCGACTGCTATAACGTAAGTGACAACAGGAAGTTGTTTCACCGACGTTCCACGTAACTATAAACATTTAAAAATGCAACATTTTGCTTAATAATAAATTAAACTTTGTAATCCTTGGTAAATTGCTGAGGTATAAGAGGAATAATTTGTAGCTTTATTATTGCTCCATTTTTATATCAAATCTGACAGAATTGTGTGAAAATTGTCTGGGGTAGAGCTGTCTATGTATAACTCCGTCCACAGAGAGAGAGAGAGAGAGAGAGAGAGAGACAGAGAGAGAGATAGAGAGAGAGGAGGTGGTTTTTCCCTTGGAGGGATTTCAAACAGAGGTCAGTGTGACATGAAAATTATGGAATAATAAAGGAACAGTGTGCTGTATGCAGTCCTGTCGTTTTGTTTTTTTTTTCTCCTTCATTTTTCCTAAAATAATATTATTTCTACAGATAATTCCATCATTAGAACATTCTGTACAGACATACAACAACATGCACACACTACAATCACATTCCTTTCGTTTCCTCTTTTGCTCATAGCTGGCGTTACTGTGTGCTCGTGTGCTGTGCGGTCGTCCTCGTGCCTCGTGTATCTCATAACACAACACCCTCCTACACGTTTCCTCCACCAAATACTCCTTCCCTCATCTACTGTAATCATCTGTCTCTCTTTATCTATTTATCTACACTCATCGAATCTAGCACCTTTATCAGCTCCTCGGTTTGTCCTTTCAACGTTCTACTGTGCTTTGCGTAAGTATTCGCGCCCTTGAACTTTTATATCACACAAAAGAGTCCCATCAGCTTTCATTTCTCCTCCAAAGGCATTTTCGAGAAAAATAAATAAATTTTAAAAATAAATAAATAAATAAAAGGACGATGGTGTAAATAATCATCCTCGATCATGCTTGTACTGCACGTGCGCCTTCTTAATCACTGCTGATTCAGATCTAGGGGGCGTGTCCCTCAAAATCACCTGACTACCACGACTACAGTCTGGGTGGGAAAGAAATCAGCCCCAGCCTCGCTTCTTTCTCCTTCACACCATTGTCCGTGTTTGTATTACGACCTTTCGTGCTCCGTTATGTTAACAGCAGAGGTAAAATCTTTTTACCTTGCGAGTTCATTTATTCCAGTCTCTCCTGCGCATTGCGACGTTCTAAAGTGTCATCTAATGGATCCAAAGTGAATGATGTTAATCTACCAGTGCTTTAAAATTGAAAATCCATTTGTACAGCCGGCCTTTCCTGACTGTACGGGATCTGAATGTGAATTTAACGTAAGCCACTTCAGGCCACATGAGTCGGAAGCCTGTAAGGCGTAGATTAATGCATTTATAAATAAAGCTCTCCTTGAGAGATCCTCCCCACTGCGGTTGTTCCGCTCGGCTGTTTTCAAATCATATCTCATCTATAATAAACACGGCGTGACAATGAAGGATTTTCCACTCTCCCGCCATGAAAAGGTCCTCGCCAGGTTGAGTAGCACTTCAGCATCGTCAAACATCGCTCGCTGCGTTTGAAATGAAAAGCACAATTTTAGCAAGAAGCTCTGGTGAATGATTCATATTTTTTATATGCATGGTGTCGCCAAATGGAAACAAGCCACTGACGTGATTCATTTGTATCAAATGTGATCCATACTATTGATTCTACTATCAAGCTATCAGGCATTCCATAATTCCTGACTTATATCAAAATGTTAAGTCAAAAAGTAAGGAATAAAACACACGAGGGCGTGCTGTGAAAGTAAAACAATCAACAGCGCAAAGCCCAGTCACTGTTCCCACCTTGAAGTTGATTACTTTCCATTAACAGCACGTCCCCAAGGATTTTATTCCTCTTACAGCCATTTTAGAGCTTTTTTTAATTTTATTTAGGTTTTTAATTTTTATTTTTATTTAGGTGCAATAATAATCGCTGCACCATGATTTCACACCATCTCACATGAAGGGCGAACATAACATCTGCTTACATATTGTATATCTGTCAAATAGCGACATTTTTAAAAACCACAGCTCACTCCATAGAGGTAATTAGTATTTAAATGTTTCAGAATTTAAGTTGTGAATGAGGACTTTAGGGAGATTAGCGTTTGCTGAACGGTTGATGTTGATGATATTCCTGCCGTTACTGAAAATGACCAATAAAAGCCGAACAGCTGGACATAATGGCCACGTCATTGCGGTTTGCCCTTTTCCTTTTCCCAGCTGAATGAAGTTAGATTGAGATTCGTGCCCTTTTTCTCTCCCTCAGTCTCTGACTAATGCATGTCTTTGGAAGCCTTCCTTCCTCTGTTCCTTTCTTTCTGCTTCTTCTTCTTCTATTGCTCTGATTTTCGGGTGGACTGGCACATTCAATTTGCAATGTATTAATGGACAGAGAGAGAGAGAGAGAGAGAGAGAGAGAGAAAGGACACAGACAGCTTCTTTCCTCTGTAAACCCTGAAGGTTGATTCTCTTTTCTTTTTTTGGTTTCGAAGATAAAAAAAAAATCCCATCATGCCCTTAAGCAATTCAAACTTGAATGATTTTATTTTTTCCAAAGCCAAGGACAGTAGGAGTGGTATATCAGAAAAGCCTACGGTTGGATAGAACATGAATGTAATGTTAATTTAATATGGCACTTACAGTGTAGCCTTGTACTGTATAAAGTACTGAACTGTTTCATGCACTGGTTATTTTTAATAAACTGTACATCATCAGAGACGGTACATTTAATGCATTTTTAAAAAAAAAAAAAAAAAAAACATTTCATTGAGAGTCAAACTATACTCTTATTATAATTACAAAGCACTTATCTGATCTGGAATATCTGGAACGCCCAGTCTAACTCACTGATGTTAAATGATTTTCTCAGTAGCAGCTGATCAGCCATATAGTCCGTTTGAACCAACATATGATTTCGCCTCCACTTGAGCCTGGAATGTAGGTCGTTTCACGCAGTTATTGAAGTGTTACAGCTCTAAATGCAGCAATCACACAGGGATTGGTCCCCATCCAGCTATTCTCTCAATGTAATAATAAATACTCATCCAGAGAACATCTACAACCGTCACCGATGCTCATGCTCATCCAACAAACCATTTTTTTTAAAGAAAAACACATTTACTCCAAATTTTATTAGCATGTTTAACACAGATTCAGTGTGGAAACTGAAGCTGTACTCACCCATGGGTCACGTCCTTTTAAATGTGATTTACATCTGTGAATAATGAGGTGATTGTTGGTGTTTTCCTGACTGTCTGGGGCTGTCTGATATTACCGAGGCTAATTGCTTTGTGAATTCCATTTACTCCACAGAAGATGTGGTTTTATGGTCCATGAGAGTACGGATATAACTTCAGATTACTTATTCATGCCTACATTCTTATAATTAGATTTCTGTATTTCTATACAAATTAAAGTTGAACCCCATTTTTGGCCTGATTTACAGCAACTCTATACGCCACTCCTCCCCACCAGCAGAGGTCGCTGTCTTGTGAATGCTAGCCCAGGTCTCTCTTTCATGATGCCTACTTGACAAATATAAAATATTTGACCATTGCCACCTTGACTACCTTGAGTTATTGGACAATCGTGTTAATAAACCTCATGCACATCTTTCTGTCTCCCCTGTTACACCACGTACTGTTGCTTTTGAAAAATGAAACTTATGTTTATTCTGATGGAGATGTCTCTGGATGTCTCCTGGAAAAGGCTGAGGATTTCAAGAGGAAGAGTTAAAGTATCTGAGAATCCTACTGATTGATTGAAGTGAAGAGGGAGCAGAAGAGTCTGATCTCAGGTCAGATATAGCAACGATGAAGCTCTTGACTCACCCACAGGTCACGAATCCATGGGTAGTGAATAAGAAGTGTTTTCTTCAGCGCAGCTGGGCTCTGTATTATGCAATGAGGATTTTGGTAATCTGGGTGGAACTGAGAGTACAGCTACTGCTCGTCCACATTAAGAGGATCCGGTTGAGGTGATGGGGCATCTGATAAGTGTACCCCCTTCACCTCCTCCAGCTGGAGATACACCAGGTGTTATAGGGATTATATCTCAGATCGAGTGTGGAAGCTGGAGGACATTTTTTTTTTTTGGACAGAGATGATGTCTGTGCTTCTCTGCTCTCCATGTTGCCACCAATACCCTGAGTGGGACTTTCTCATCGTTCTTTTAGAAGATGAGATGGGAGGATAAGAAGAGGGTGCATGTGATCTTGTTACTGGGGTCAGTGAGATCAATGTCACAAAACTCTTGACTCTAAAGATAAGTGGGGGAAAACTCAATATAGTTTGCAAAAATAAATAAATAAATAAATACACCTGTTCCTACAAGAACTCAGAGTCTGTTAGAGAACATGCCTAAACACATAGCATCATAATGACAAGAAGCAGAATAAAAGCCAAATGAAACCTTATTTAAAGAGACTCAGAGAGTAAACATGTGGAAAAAGGTTGAACTTTCTGGCCTTGGCACGAAGTGCAACGTTTAGCATAAACCCAACACCCAGTTTGAAGCATGATGGTGGTAGCATCATGTTGCACGAATGCTTTTTATCAACAGAGTCTGGGAAATTGTCAAGATATACTGAATACTTATACAACCAACAAATATCTGCTTCTTTTTTTTTTTGAGTTGTTGTTTAATTAACTTTTGTGTCACAACAGAAAATAAATCAACTGGTAAAACTCTGAATTAATTCCATTTCTATTCCTGGTTATAACGATACACAGTGTGGAAAAGTTCAAGTGGGATGAATGCTTATGCAAGACACTGTAATACGTCACAAACAGGAAAAAACGATGGACTTCACAAAAATAAATAACTAACTAAATAAATAAATAAATAAATAACAGAGAATACATGCAGAGTGATAATGAGTCAGTAAAGAAGCAGGGACATATGTGGGTGATCATTATCAGGAGGTGCCAGAGCGGAGTGAGAGCAGAAGAGGAAATGAAATGGAAAAGTCAATGTGGAGACTCCTGGGGTGGAGAATCTGTGACACAACTCGATTATACATCTGTCAGCCTTAAACCGAATGAGTCAGTGTCTCCTCACATCTCTGTATACTTTTAATAGGATTTATAGAGGTCTAGAATTCATTCAGACGATATAATTCCTCTTCAAAGCAGTTTTTTAGTAAATAAATAATAAAAAAACAAAAAAACAACAACATATGACTAAAATATATTGTTCATCATCACAGTGATGTGTCAGAATGTGTCCATACGTGCACAACATCTGAACCGTGTCCTGTCCTTGGATTCCCTGCATTAACAGACAAGTTAATTAATACATTAGACAATTTGGCTCTAGAACTTGATCCAATTTGCATCGCATTCTCAAAAACATGCATAATCTTTAATGGAGGAAAAAAAAAGTAATTAAAAATTTGGTAGATGGCCAAACTTTGCAAATGAAAGCAGTCACAAGCCATTTGGCTGCTACACCACCAGAAATCTTCATCACTTTCCCCAATCCTTATCAAATTTAACACACAAAGTGAGGCTGTGAGTAGGCATGCTGATTTCACACTGCTGATGGAGAAGTTATTTACGGCTTGATGCATCTGAAATGGTTCCTCCCTGCTCATAACCTTTACATCATATTCAGTTCAGACTGTGAAGCGAATATTCGTGGCAGTCTGAGAAAACTTCTTCGTATTGGCTGAATTCTGGGAAACAATAAAAAAAAAAGATGAGAAATCAAAGTTTTCCTTCCTATAACACTTTGACACCTCAGTTTTAAGAAAATATATTCCACTGAAACCACCGAAATCTTCTTTACTTTCTACTCCTACCTTAGCTTTTCTTCCTACAAACATAGAAAGATTATTTTAAAGTTAACAAACCCAGAGGTGAAAACAGTCAGCCTGCATAAAGACGTCTAAAACCTGGCTAGCTACGGTAAGTCTGACTTCCTCACGCGGTGAATGTCACGCTTCGATCAAGTTGTCGTAGCTCTACATGCTGCCATTGTTTATAGCGATCATTTCCCCAAAGATGTTAGCGTGAACAGATCGTTGGAGTGCAGAGACCAGGATGAGGCTCGTGTTTACATTCTGCTGATAATCAAAGTGAGAACTCGTGTCCTGTTATAAACTTACTTATCATCATATCTGACTTTCTACTTTCCTCTTTACTCCTGCTTGAGAAACACACAAACAGTACAAAAATACAGTACAGTAGAAATTTTGACTATGTGAATCATTTAGGGCTGAGCTCAGAGTTTGTCAAAAGACAAACCTATTCACATAATAAGTGATAAAACCCACACATCTACCCACATACCTCATCTGTAAGATAATAAACCCATGTCAGGGCGAATACAAACGTATAATCATGTAATCAAATGGAGGGTTGGGAACTCTGGGTCCTGATCTGTTCAGGTGACAGTCGAACAGGAAGTGAGTGGAATTGATGAGTAGCACCTAACTACGTGAAACACTCTATAATAACTCTGGCTCTAACTCTGGGCTGTATTTGATTTGGCTCCTTGGGTATTATAGTCATCAATTTGAGACGTGATGGTGCGACAATTATGAGATGATGTATCTGTAAGGACACATAACAATGAGAAATAGCATAGTAGCATAAGGTTTATTTATTTATTTTATTTTATTTTATTTTTATTTTTACATTACTGGTCAATAGGAATATCATCAAATCTCACCTTGAAGGATCTGCCAAGAAGATATCCCTAAACCTGGAACTTAACAAGCTCTTGTAATCTGTGATATCCTTAAGGCCCTGCCACAACCATGTGTCCTTCTGGACAGTCAGTAGTTTCTGGTAGTACCAGTTCAGCACCTGAAGGCCAGATTCAGATCAGTTGTGTGGGTGCTGGGATCCTATAATGTTATGTATATTTGCAGCCAGAGCAACTAGATGTAATTATACTGTATTGTCCAAGGTGGTATTGAGGGATGGATTTGTTGCCATCCCATATATTAGTGTAACCATGGTGCAGGATGTTTACATCACGAGCTGGGATCTAGGGATAATTGATTTGAAATGTCCAATTAAAGTTGTGCACAATAATAAAGCACCTTCAGGGTATACATGCTCAGAATGATAATCAGTTCGGCGGCAAAGAGGCCTTCATTAGCATTATTGCTTGGAGGAAAGTAGACAGCTGTCACAGTTAAAGCCTTTGCTTGGTAAAACGTCAGATCAGTGGCCAGAAAGTCATATCTACTGATACTGTTTCGGTATCAATGCATTTGTGAGCCCAAGGCTATGCTTTGTTGTGTGTATTAATTTAATTAAGTACATTTTAATGGTGAGAAAGTCATATTTTCAGTTTGCTGTTGCTACATGAAGGGTTAGTGTTGAACTTGCTGCTGTTTTGTTCGCATGCATATCACCTTCAGTGTGATCAGACAAATCTGCCTCTCCACTTCCTCACAAATCTGCCTCTCCACTTCCTCACAAATCTGCCTCTCCACTTCCTCACAAATCTGCCTCTCCACTTCCTCACAAATCTGCCATATTTCTCTGCCTTTCCAGACAAATCTGCCTCTACACTTCCTCACAAATCTGTCATATTTCTCTGCCTTTCCAGACAAATCTGCCTCTACACTTCCTCACAAATCTGCCATATTTCTCTGCCTTTCCAGACAAATCTGCCTCTACACTTCCTCAAAAATCTGCCTCTCCACTTCCTCACAAATCTGTCATATTTCTCTGCCTTTCCAGACAAATCTGCCTCTACACTTCCACAAAAATCTGCCTCTCCAGACAAATCTGCCTCTACACTTCCTCACAAATCTGCCATATTTCTCTGCCTTTCCAGACAAATCTGCCTCTACACTTCCTCAAAAATCTGCCTCTCCACTTCCTCACAAATCTGCCATATTTCTCTGCCTTTCCAGACAAATCTGCCTCTACACTTCCTCAAAAATCTGCCATGTTTCTCTGCCTCTCCAGATAAATCTGCCTCTACACTTCCTCAAAAATCTGCCTCTCCACTTCCTCACAAATCTGCCATATTTCTCTGCCTTTCCAGACAAATCTGCCTCTCACATTTACAGCATTTGGCAGAGGCCCTTATCCAGAGTGACTTACATTTATCTCATTTATACAAGCGAGCCATTAAGGTTAAGGGCCTTGCTCAAGGGCCCAGCAGGGGCAGCTTGGCAGTGCTGGGATTTGAACTTACAATCTTCTGGTCAGTAGTACAACATCTTAACCACTGAGCTACCACTGCCCTACAAATCTGCTTCTCCAGACAATTCTGCTTCTTCAGACAAAACTGCCTCGCCAGTTCCATACAAATCTGCCTTTCTAGACAAAACTGCCTCTACTTAGTAAAGGAAAAGATAAAACTAAACTGCCAACACACACACGCCTCCTCAGTAAAGGTATTATATTGATCAATATAAATATATACCAAAGCTTTATTAACTTCTCTGATACATAACAGTTTACCAATGCCTTTCTATTTTTAATATGTTTTTTTTTGTGGAGATGAGAACTCGAACAGGCAGTCGGCTTTTTTTATTTATTTTTATCTGAAAAGAGCAGTCAACCCTAAAGCATGTTATGAGCTTATGCAAATGACTGAATTTAGAGAAATTACTGCGAGCTCTCACATGTCACAGCAGAATACGCCTCGGCTTTACCGAACAAACATCATCCCTTCCCGTTTCAGTCCCAAATATAACACATACACACTCAATTTAACCGTGCTGAAGCAGCGAGACAACCCCCCCCACGCGCACACACACACACACACACACACACACACACACACACACACATGAATAAACTGACACTGTAAAAGACTTTTGCTGTGGTATAAGAGCAATAAGACACAATAAAACTCTAATTTGATTTTATCATATCATTACTGCTCAACCGCACAGTGTACATGTGTGTGTGTGTGTGTGTGTGTGTGTGTGTGTGTGTGTGTGTGTGTGTGTGTGTGTGTGTGTGCGCGCGCATATAAAGTAAGAACAATGGCATTTCTATTAATAATGAATTGACTTTATTTCACACAATCTTTCATTTCATTAACGCTATTTAACATCTGATCAGCTCCACTTTTTGAACTCTGCATTGTTCCTGGATCATGTGAGAAAATGTCCTGTGTTCAGTGTAGCTGTATAAAAGGTGAAGGATGAGAGTCTCTGTGGAGGCCACACATGTCCCAGGTCCAAGGCGGTGAGAACTTTGGGTCAGGACAGACTTTATGAAGAGCAGTAATGAGTGTGATGCTGGAGATTTAAAAGGGACGGACAAGGATGGATTTCTCAAACGTCTGAGTTCTCGTGTATTAGAAAGGAGATAGATGAAGAAGATGAGGATGAGGATGAAGATGAAAATGAGGAGGATGATGATTTCCAACATCGTCAGGCTCGTGAGTCTTTGTGCTGTTTATTACATTTCCAAGGCATGGAGAATATAAAATAAAAATGGGCCAATTTACAAATTTAAAGTGATATCAGGATATCTGAAGAAGTGTACTGTGACATCATCGATCATGATTTCAGTATTAAGTCGTCATATCGCCAAGCCAGACTACACAGTCCTCCTAATTTCCCCCAGTTTAGCTGAATGTAGGATTTCTCTGAATCCACACAGAGTGAGATTGAGTGAGCAGATAATTTCCACCACAATAGAATCAGCCGTCTGGATAAAAGGGATTTTAAAAGCTACAATATCTGCTTTTTATCCTGACATCACGTTGTAGGATTTTGCACCGGTTCAGCCCATACTGTGCTCAAACACACGAGGCGCGTACACGACCCGTCTGAGATTTCATCACCTTCATCTTTCTTCTATCAAGCATCAATATTAAGCGATGAAGTGAGTCAGAGTGTAGCCTTTTAAACATTCAGCGTGGACTGAACACATCACATGACCGTCTGCGATGTGGTTGTGTGAAGCCAAAGCTGCTGCTGGGTTTCAGGGAACCAAGTCTCTCTAGAGACCTTCCTAATAAATACTATCTGCGTCCATCTATTCTGGTGAATCGCTGACGTGATCACAGACGGAAGCAGAGAGCTAGCGCAGAGTGAGTTTGCACACCGTGTGTCTTGTTGGAATTCTCTCCCTATAATGCATTATAACTTCTTTGATAACGTGTTTGATGGCACTTCAGTTTGCTCAGAAGAATTATAAAGCCAGATTTGAACTGGGAAAGCTTCAGGGGATTTGAGTTTACTCCTAACGGTGAATTCTGACCGAATGTAAATAATTATGACACATTTTTGTTGTAGTTAACGATGAAATCACAAACGCAGTGATTACTGCACAACTTGGATTAAAGGTGAATTAGGAAAGATTAGGTGTCCACTGGTTTAGTAGGTGGACTTCAGCAGCATTTATATGCTTTTTTTTTTTTGTTTGTTTTTGTTTTTTTAATCTCCTTGAGCCCGCCCCCATGCCCACCCTGGTCCACAAAGCTCAACTAGAGTTAGCATTAGCAAGTTACTGACTGTTAAACCTAGGTATCAAAAAACAGACAGACCTCTCAGGGTTAATTCAACATTCAAAACACAGACTCAGACCGGACTGATGAGGATTATTCTACACCCATTATTATGTTAATGTGAGTGTCCTCTTCCGAATGAATAATTTAGACTGATTACTAACAACACAAGAAACCTTCAGTGTGCCATTTTACTCATCACGGATAGTCAGACGAAGGACAGCAGCAGCACAATGACTTAATGATAACGAGGACATTTATTGGCTTGTTTGCAAATACTCTGTGTTAAAGGTAAATGGTGAGGTGTCAGGCTTAAAGTTAAGACAGACAGATAGATATATGGATAGATTGATAAGATCAGTACGTTCAGTCAAAAAAGGAAGAACTTTCGCAGATTTTCATGAATTGTTTATCCCTCTATACTCTCCAGTCTGATTAGTCACGACACGAGTTGGAAAATAGACGATGAGTACAACATATTCAGATGAATTCAGGCGCTAGTTAAAAGCAGTAGCAAAACAAAACATAACCACTTCAAATTATCTTATTTATAGCCATAAACTAATCATTAATGGTTAATATTTAAAAAGGTATCTGTCCAGTAATGCTAGTTTCTTTTCCAGACCTTTATAAAGAATTTTACGTAACCGGACCTTCAGGAATTTTATTTCACTAGGATACTGCTAGTATATATCACCTGCATTATGTATTCTAAAGCACTGTAGATGAAGTGGATGATGTTCTTTTTCCATGAGGTCCTAGAGCTTAGGTGAGATTTTATATCTAAATCTAAACAGGGACACCTCTGTGATCTCCCCCGTCCCTCTTATTTGCATTGAATAGTAGCTGAATGGGACGTTTTGTGATGTTGACTACCTAAATAGCTCAAATGTGCACAATCAAACATTTCTCTGGCTATTTCAGCCCATCTCCAGCATCCCAGTCACCATGGAGACCATCTCCATGGACCAGGAGGTCTCTGTTTTGCAGAGCAGAAATTTCTCCGGGTCTGTGGAATATCACATGGCGGATATTATTAGAATAAAAGTCTCTTTGTCTCTTGATCAGATGAAGAGGAATTGACGTGGATAGTTGAGATAAGAGATCTCAGTCATGTAGATGAACGTCACTTTATTCCACAATAACAATTTAATTTAAAGGCACCACAACTCAAATTAAAAATATTTATGATGTCCATGATAGGGGATTTAATAATGAGGTCATCCTTTGTGAATGTTTGTCATTGCCTGATATCCATCTGTACTCCACTTTTCCAAGGTTTCTCCCATCGTCCAGTAATGTGGTAATGATTAAATGACAGTTAGTTCCTGTTTCATCGGTGCAGAGGTTCTCCTCTGTACTGAAGGAACACTTAAAACATTTTTAAAAATCACAAAACGTTTAAAGCAGTTTGGCAAAACCAATTAATTCTATATTTTTTTTAAACCAAGTAGAGTGTAGACAGTGTGTTAGGGTGTAATACAAAGCCACTATCTCTATCTATTTAATGCTCCAAATATCAATACCTGGATTTGTATTCGGATTTAAACACAAAGCGGGTGTGGCCTAAACCAGAAGGGTTTTTTTTAGAGAGATCGTTGGTTTCTTTGGGACAGTTTCTTTAAAATTCTGGTAATTATGGTTATTATTTTTGGTTGTACCTGCCCATGACATTTTAACAAATTTAGTTGCTTCCAAATATAAACAAACTAGTAGCTTAATTCAAACCACCCTGTGACCCTGACCGGGCAGTTACTAAGGATGAAGGAATTAATTATTTATAATTATTTATAATTATTTATAATTAATTATATTGCCGTGAATGAAATATATCTCAGTGGTTAAGACAGTGGACTCCTGATCGGAAGGTCACGAGTTCCAATCCCAGCACCACCAACCTGCCACTGCTGGGCCCTTGAGCGAGGCCCTTAACCCTCAACTGCTCAGTTGTTTAAAAAGAAAAAAGAAAAAAGGGGGATAAATGTAAGTTGCTGTGGATAAGGGCGTCTGCCAAATAATGTAAATGTCACTTACATCACCAATAGAAGGAAAAAAAAGCATCAACTTTAAAATAATGAGAATGTGTCCGAGTCCTGAACACTAACTGAATGGCTGCTCCATAGCTTGGGTGTGTGCGGTGGTGACTGCTGTAGTCGTCATGGCTGTTTTATAGTTAACTCTGTTACCGTATTAAACAAAAGTCTAGAATTGTGAGGGCTCTAATTTAAAACGCAAGTGCGATCATTAAACCAGGGTTTTAGCTTTTACTTTATAATTATTTCCATTTAAGTGAGGCAACGTTATCTAGTGTGGCACAAAGTCTGGGCTTTCAGCCACTTAATGGAGTTCTGTGGGGTCAGAGAACAAACCAGCCAAAGTTAAATAAATCTGGGAAATTTTCAATAAAGCTGGATGCATAGACGATGTGATTATTTAACAAATCATGCAAGGCTAAGTGCATATATTACGACTATTTTAAATGAAATGAGGTAGTGATCTGCAGTCAGCGAACCATTTGTACATAATTTATAATGGAAAAGAAATGTTAAATGGATTCATAATTTAATACAAAGTATTTTAATGAATATATTTCGAGGTAGGTATAGTGAGCTGGGACGATGGAAAAAGCCAGGCTGTAGCATTTTTTATTATTTTTTTTTAATTAACATTTTAATTGATTTATCTGAAACATATCTGGTTGTTGTGAAGGAAATGTTATCTGTTCTTAAAATGTATCTTTACTTACATACATAATTGAATGTAAATTGAATTCATACAGATTGTAAATATAATATCAGTGGCACCCTGATCATGGAATCAGGCCTCTAACAGTAATTAAATCAACCTGCATTTAGCAAAGATATGCTAATCATTATTTCAGAGACAAGCAAAATTGCTAGATTGTTCCAGAGCGTTGTTTTGTTCCTCACTACATGCCTGCCAATCCTCATAATTCATAGAAATGAACCATATCATTTTGAAATGTCAAGAAGCATAAACAGCCCTGCAGCTCAGGCACCAACATCAGTCTCTATCTGTATTAAAGGATTAATGATTTCATTTCTAAATTATTTTATTATTTTAAGAGGCAGCTCTTGGTTGAAAAGCTGAAAAAATAATAAAAACTTGACATTACTTTCTACGCACAAGGTTAAACACTAACCCTAACCCTATGTGTAATAAGTGTGATTTCGTTCTAGTGCAATTTCAGTTTGGGTCACAGAGTAACTCAGAGTTTGCCTTCGTTAGCTAAATAATGGTAATATGGTGGTGAAATCTGAGCACAAAACTGGAAATATGTGCATATTCTGTGTAGAGCTAAGCGGTTTTCCTGTGTGCTGTAAGTCAGTAATTGGCCTCTGTGTGGTGGGGAAATGTTTCATCTAGTCTATTTTTGTTCTGAGAGCAGGGAGACATATATAATGACTATGTAGGTTAAACTGTGAAGTCAGCTAAACAACATTTGTCCAAAAATATACCTGAAAAAATTTCATGTATGTGCAGGAATTTTTTAAATCCAGCAGTAGAAGTGGTGGTGTTCAGAATTTGTCATTTAATTATGCAAGGTACAATAAAATAAATACCTTTATTATAGTTCCACTGAAAATGATAAAATAAAATAAGATGGCAGTAATAGGCTAGAAAAATTTACTTACAGGAGTTCACAGACACCCACAGTTGACTAGTCTTGCTGTGACTGACAGGATACTTTGAGTTATGCCCCTCCCACCCAGAGAGCACAGCCAGTTTTGCCCTCTTGGACTCCTGGACATGGGTGGCTGTGGCATCGTTGGGATCTGAACTTGTGACCTCCCAATGATAGGACGCAATCTCAAGCCCAGAAAATGCCATTTTCCCCGATAAAACCAGAGCTACACTTCCTTATCTCCTCTTGCAGGAAACCTCCATTACTTCATCAATATTCCTGAGTATAGCTCGCTAGCTAGTAGCTTTCAAACAGAAATTGAAAAATGCATGATTCTGATTGGTTAATCTTGTTTCTCACCATAGCATTCTAATGGTGGAATCATAACGCTAGTGCTGTCGACCTTTTATAGAAAAATCTACAGCTGTTCTGTATGTGTGTTTTATTTTAGCCACCCATAGATAAATATTTGGAATATTTCAGAGGGGGTTCAAATACGAAACCCCACCCATCTAAGCCTCTAGTATATTATGTCATGTCTCATGTTGTTTATTATCTTTTTTTTTTCAGGGTCGAAGATGACAGAAATGGGGCGTACAAACCAGCAACTGTTCACCAGCAATTTAGGGAGCACCACAGTGGTTCAATCTGACCAGAAGTTGTACAAATCTGAGACCATACCTGGACGTCCTTTTCAAGAGTGAAAAGGCAACTGAGACGTCCAGCTTGCACCAAACCTGATTTGAATGTTCTTCTGAAGGAGCAGTCCAGATCGGCTCAATCGCTAACAAGCACTAAAGTGGACGTTACAGGTGTGACAGGATTGCAAAAGTAAATAACTGTCTATAATTATTTTCTCCCAGAGGGTGAACCTGTGCTACCACCTGTATGAGCCATGACGGAAACACACGTGACCAATTCAGCTCGGTCAAGTGGAAGTGTTAGAGGTATAGTGACCAGTGCCTTACTCTGGTGGACCATGGCTGTTTTCTTTTTTTCATTTTCACAGATGCCAGTGGCCCAAGCTGATTGTTGGCTAATTGAAGGTGAGAAGGGTTTTGTGTGGCTGGCAATCTGCAGCCAGAACCAGCCACCATACGAAGCAATTCCACTACATATCAACAGCACTATTGTTGACCTACGGCTCAATGAAAACAAGATTCGGAGCATCCATTTTTCTGCTCTAAGCCGCTTCAGCAACCTCACCTACCTGAACTTGACCAAGAACGACATCTCCTACATAGAAGATGGGGCTTTCTCTGCTCAGTTCAATTTGCAAGTACTGCAAATTGGTTTTAACAAGCTAAGGAACTTAACAGAGGGTATGCTGCGAGGCTTGGGGCGGCTGCAGTACCTCTACCTTCAAGCTAACCTGATTGAGACTGTCTCACCTAATGCTTTCTGGGAGTGTCCTGCTATTGAGAATATCGACCTCTCTATGAACAGGATTCAGCAGTTGGATGGAAATACGTTTCGTGGTCTATCAAAGCTAACAACATGCGAGCTCTACTCAAACCCTTTCACATGCTCCTGCGAGCTACTTGGATTCCTGCGCTGGTTAGTAGCATTCCCTAACAGGACAAGTGAGAGGATGGTATGTGATACACCAGCTGGCTTTTCTGGCTATAGCCTCTTAAGCCAAAATCCAAGGATGTTGACATACCGGAATGCTTTCCACGCTCTCTCTACAGTCTGCACGAATGACAATGTGACCCCGTACCTGCTTGGGTCTTCAGACGGAGGCACCCCCACAATCCTGCCAGATCTGAGCCCTTGTGGATTGGACGACTGCCCTTCAGGGACACCTCCAGATGAGCCTATCAGCATCAGCCCAACGTATTTCGACCCAGATGCCCGCCCAATCATGAAGCTTAAAGAGGTGACACACACAAGTGCAGTTATCACAATCCAAATACCAAACCCTTTCCGAAAGATGTATATTCTTGTACTTTACAACAACAGCTTCTTTACAGATATACAGAACCTAAAAAGCCAAAGGGAAGAGATTGAGTTGCACAACCTTAAATCCCATACAAACTATACATACTGTGTGGCCTCCATACGCAATTCTCTAAGATATAACCACACATGCCTGACTATCTCCACTGTTACGAGGACAGTGAGAGAGCATGTTCCAAATGACTCGACAGCTACCCACTATATCATGACCATATTGGGTTGCTTCTTTGGAATGATCGTTGTATTGGGTTTGGTGTATCACTGCCTGAGAAAACGTAAGCAAGAAGATGAATCAAAGAGCAAGAAGCTTGAGAAGATGAAAAGGAATTTGATAGAGATGAAATATGGGGCTGAAATGGAAGGTGGGACTATCTCTCAGCTATCACAGAAGCAAATGATGTCCACTGTCGAGCCCATTCAAAGGATGCCGTATTTACCAGCTGCCAGTGAGAAAGACCCATATAAGGTACAGGAACTATGCGGAACACCCAAAGCAACAAAAGGGAATTATATAGAAGTAAGGTCAGACCAGTCAGATCGCATCGAATGCAACATTCCGCCATCTGAGAACAGCCAAGGATCTGTGGCAGAAATATCCACAATAGCCAAGGAAGTGGACAAAGTGAATCAGATTATCAACAATTGCATCGATGCACTTAAATCTGAATCAGCATCCTTCCAGGCGGTAAAATCTGGAGCCGTCTCAACCGTTGAGCCTCAGTTGGTTCTTATATCTGAGCACCCACCAGGCAAGTCTGGTCTTCTATCACCGGTGTATAAAGGAGGATACCACCACCCGTTACAGAGGCATCATAGTATGGAAGCGCCGCTTAAGCGTGCCAGCACATCATCAAGTGGTTCTTTGCGCAGCCCGCGATCTTTCCGTTCAGATGGTGCCTATCGACCAGAGTCCAAGTACATTGAGAAAACTTCTCTGGATGAGTCCGGGATTCTGACAGTCACCCCAACTTCTGCGATACTTAAGTCAGAGGCAGAGAGAATGCGACACTACACGGAGCACCGGCACTCGTACCCCGGCCCACACCACATGGAGGAGCAATTGGAGGTTTCTGCAAGCAGGAAGTCATCCATCTTGGAGCCGCTAACACGTTCTCGACAGCATGAGCTGTCATATTCACAGCTTTCACCACAGTATCACAACCTCAGTGGTTACTCCAGCCCAGAGTACACCTGCCGGCCATCGCTTAGCCTATGGGAACGGTTCAAACTCCACCGCAAACGCCACAGGGATGAAGAGGAGTACATGGCTGCCGGTCACGCATTACGGAGAAAAGTACAGTTTGCTAAAGATGAGGACCTCCATGACATCCTCGACTACTGGAAGGGTGTGTCTGCCCAACAGAAATTATGATTGCTTATTTTATTTTAGTGTTTATTTAAAACGTGGCTAAATAAACCACACTTCACACTCTGGACCAAATAAAGCCAGTCTTCATTAAAGCTGCAGTAAGTAACTTTCTGTGATTTAGGGATTTGGATTTAGCTCTGGTAGGAAAATGTCACTGCAAGAATCTCAGTGAAGAACGCTTGTGTTGCATCCAGAGTGAGCGTCAAATCAATGCTCAATTAAACAATATTCAAGTGCTCAAATCTTCATAAACAAAATGTCCTCTGGGGATATAATCTATAATGACAATACTGTAGCTGCTATTATCCTAGCCTCTGCATTATTACAGAAGGTTATTGTGCAGTAAAGGAGTACAAGGTATAGGATTTATTCTAACTAGGAAGTCAGTCCAACAGCAGACAGTAACTGGCTAATTGGCTAAGAAGCTAAGAAACTGGATAATTAGCTAAGAAGAAGCAAGCAAGTTAACATGGTAGAATTGCAACATAAGCAAGAATACTAGCCAGCTAGTTAGCTAGATTTGCAAAAAGAAAACACCATTAGTGAACTAGCCAAATAACACTGCAATTTTGCTAGCTAGCTAAGCTAGCTAACTTCAAAACTGGGTAATATGTGTTAAATTATGGAGCTCTCGTGACCTTTAAAAAAGCCAAGCCAATATTCATCCATGTTGTGGAAATCCTAGCTAATATTACCCAGTTGTTTTTGCTAGCTAGCTGCGCTGCTTTTACTATTACTGGCTATTTAACTTGAGGCTAGCTTATCTTTGTATTTTAATACCCAAAATCTCTGACGTGGAATTTTAGCAGCGAGTGAGTTGCAGCAGCGCAGAAACACTGAGTTTTTTTCTGCACTGACTCTCTAATACAAAACAAAAAAGTTACATACTGCAGCTTTAAATACAAACTCACTCATTTTTTGGAGTTAGAGTAGCTTAGATATAATGAAATCACTAGCTATTTTTGCTATTTGACAATAAAACATGACACATTAGATGTTACGGGGAGGTATAAAAAGTAATAGATGACTTTTAACAGTATTAACCTCAAATTCAAACATTTTTATATATCAGTAATTATAAAAGTAATTATAGGGTATTATATATTGTCTAATTCTTATTACTATCATTATTATTATCGCAATCGTCACTGTCACCTCATCATTACTATTATTATTATTATTATTATTATTATTAAGATTATTCTTATTGATTACTATAATTAATCTTTGGTTATCGCATGGCCGTGTCCTGTGACAGTATATTGACTGTTGTGCACTCGGAACAAAGAACTTAATCAAAATGTCTGCCGAATACTGTTTCACTTAAGAGATCCGAGAAAAAAACAAAAAACAAAAACAAAACTGTGCTACTTTTTTTCCAACGGTTCAAAAGGACTGCTACAGAGTTATCCATCTTTTCAAGGGAATCTGTATTGAAAAGAAAAAAAAAAAGTTATACATTTGCCACAGAAGCACACGAGTTGGCTTTTACAACAAGACGACAAGTTTCAGAAGAAAACACAGCTTCTGTTCATGCTCTTTTTGTAAAGTTTATGTTCAAATCTGCAATGAATGTCTCGAGGATTGCACTGTTCAACTGCACAAAAAGTACAGAAACACACACACACACACACACACACACACACACACACACACACACAGATAATACATGTAGAGGAATGTATGTAGAACGACTATTCTAGCCTTTTCTAACGTCTTCTCAGTACCACGTCAATTTTTATGTAATGGTTTATCCGTCTTTGACTAATCACAGAGATACATTCTGTTTTTTTAAAGCCCTGATCTTCTTCTCCGAGTAACGAAGATGCCATCGTGCCAGGTCTGTGCCAGGTCTGTGCCAGGTCTGTGCCAGGTCTGTGCCAGGTCTGTGCCAGCTCTGTGCCAGGTCTGTGCCAGGTCTGTGCCAGCTCTGTGCCAGGTCTGTGCCAGGTCTGTGCCAGGTCTGTGCCAGCTCTGTGCCAGGTCTGTGCCAGGTCTGTGCCAGATCTGTGCCAGCTCTGTGCCAGGTCCGTGCCAGCTCTGTGCCAGATCTGTGCCAGGTCCGTGCCAGGTCCGTGCCAGGTCCGTGCCAGGTCCGTGCCAGGTCTGTGCCAATGCGCTAAACAGCTACGACCTCCAGATCAAGTTCATGTAAAAGCCCCTTACAGAAAAATCACGTTCACGTGTGTGAAAGTGCATTTCAAAGTTCGTTACGCCCTGAAATTGCACGTGAGCTCGGAAAATGTCCGAGAGAATAAACGAATCATCTGTTTAAAAATAAATAAATAAATAAATAAAGTGAAAATTAGTCATTAAAAATGTGGAAAAAATGTAATCACATGAAAAATAAATAATTTGGGGGAAAATCATGTGGAAAACAACAAATTGTGAAAATAAATGAATCTCTTTTTTTTTTAAATCCACGTGAAAAACGCATAATGTATAAAGAATCACATGAAAGTAAATGAATCATGTTAAATGTGGAAAGGAATCATTTGGGGGAGGGGTGGAATCACATGTATGTAATAAAACGCGATAATAATAAACCGTGTACGAGAAAATCAGACGTGGAAATAAATAAATCGTGTTAAAATTCAAATTTGGAAATAAATGTGAAAAAAAATAAAGAATTTAAATGTTTTTTTAAAAAAAAAATAGAATCGTGAAAATAAGTGAATCGTGTTAAAAATCAGATGTGAAAGGGAATCTTTTTAAAAAAAAAAAAAAAAAAACAAGAAGAAGAAGAACAATAACGTAAAAATAAATAATTCATGTTGAGGAAAATCACGTGAATATAAATGAACATCGTTTAAAATGCTGTGAGAAATGAAAACACGCCACATGTGGAGTTTGTGTGAGTTTTCTATAAGGGTCAGTTCTGTAAAGATGAACAGAGCCGGGGTTTTATTCTCCTTCAGCTCTAAAGTGCTGAGGCGTGGTCAGTCTCTAACGGAGTAATCTTTCTTCACAGACAGTAACGCTGATAGACCGTTTAGACTCCTCCTCTGGAAACGTGTTGTAAATACTGCAGCGTGCTCACTACAAAATGGCGACCGCGTTACACACTCTCAGGCCGGAGTTCAGACGGGGCTCGGCTGTAAATCTGACCCGTGTTCAGGCGCAGTGCCGCACGGCGACGCTACATGATTAGGATGAGGGTCATCACTTAACAGGTGTGGCTCAAACAATTATTAGATATATTAAATGTATTATTATCATTTATTAGAGACTACACTGAGACTAATAGTAAATATGTCAGTTATATAAGTAGAGTTAGCTGGTTAGTTAAGACGAGACACTACACGTAGAAGTGATGATTTGGTCCAGAAGATTTCAGATTGTCTTCTCTAACACGTCTCAGATCTTTTTGTTCCTCTGCATTAATGTGTAACTTTTAACAGGCTTTAAGCTCCGCCCACTTCACGACGACATCATGTCGTACATCCCTGAACGGTTTGTTTCCTGATATATATATATATATATATCACTTTATATACGTATCATATACACCACACTAATTGGAGTTGACATTAAACTGCACTGTATGCAAATTTATACTAAAAGGACAGTGTTTTCTTTATTAAACTATAAAAAAGACAATCCAAAGTCTTCCTCCATAGTGTCCCCGAGGGGGGAAAAAAACAAACATTTTAATTCTAACATCATCCAAAGATGAGATCTCTGATATTACATGCAAATACATATGCAAATCTACACATATTTAATTAGATGAAGCCTCATTTGCATAAATAAATGTCCAATTAAATGATCCAGCAAAGAGTATTTGAAATATATTGTTTTTTTTTAAATACCCCAGTCACCTGTAGTGTCTCACCTTAAGTAACAAACTAAATTATCTTTCTCTAAAAACACAGATACGGTAAAATATCTGCTATTTAATTATTATTAGTTTGGGGGAAAAAAAGGAAGGGTTTCTTATTTTATTTTATTTAAATGAAGCTGAAATCTCTTCCAACTTGACAAAGGTTTTCTTTTTGTGTGAGAGAATTTAACACTGAAAACTTTAATTAATAAATAAAACTAAGCTTTGACCTTATGCTAGATCATTGCTTATTAATTAGTTATCCCCCGTGTGTGTGTGTGTGTGTGTGTGTGTGTGTGTGTGTGTGTGTGTGTGTGTTTTAAGATACATAAGCGTATAATAAGCTGAAAGATTATTTCCTAAGTAAGCTCAGGTGAGTTATACACACGTTCCCACTCGAGTGGTCTAAAGAAAAACATTAACCTGGTGATAATTACGTTAATGGAAATGATTAAGAGTGAATTGCTGTAGGATTTGAAGTGTTAGAGTTCACGACTGATTCCAGCTCTGACGTTAACGTTAAACTCCACCCCCAATATACGCGCTCGCATATTTACCATTTAACGATTTAACAATTTAACATCCAGGATGTATTTTAGAATCAAATCAACATGATGGTATGTTTTCACGGTTTCCTACATCACCCACAATGCCGTTCTGAAAGAGGTGCAGTGAGTGGGATTTCACCCTCACTTGAGCTCTGCCTAAAGAGAGTGACGCAGCCGTCGCGCTCGTCATCTCGTACATCGCTGACTCGGCGTCGTATAGCTGCATTGCATTCTGGGACTTCGAGTCCAACGTTTGCTTCTCCGTCTCTGAGAAATGAGAAATGAAAAGTGAGCAAGAAAAGAAAAGCGTGACCGGCTCTTCTCATATTAAACTCCAGTGTAACTGCGATAACAATAACAATAACAATAACAATAACAATAACAATAACAATAACAGACCCCTCCCCCCCGTGACATCGGAGAAACACACAACTTCTCACAGGAATAAGGAGAATACGGCACCAAGCAACAAATGATCACTAAACACATCACAAATATATTACTTCAGTATAAACAGACTGAATGAGTTTCCGAATGGAGTTTAACTTTAAATCAGATTTCTACTAAATCACGGTTACTGAAATGTTCAGTTTGTTTGTGTTTTGTCTTTTGTAATGGTTCAGAGCATTCAGGTGATGACTGTAACGGATGTCGAATGTCATTGTTTAATCCCTCTAAACGTCCTGATACAAACACCGAATGTTCTTGTTTCTACAATTAATCCAGAGTTTAATCAGGTTCATTTCTCTTCAAAACTATCTGTGAAGATGTAATCACATGTCATCGTACCATTGGGTGGCAGGCCTTATAACTGTGATGCTTTTTTATCTCTAGTCTATATTGTGCAGGCCTTGACCTCTGGGCCTTAATATTAATATGAAGGATATTTCTACGCTTTAGAGCTAAAAATGGATCATTTAAAATGTGCTAACATCCATTTATATATATATATATATATATATATATATATATATAATTTAAAAAAAGATCTCTGGGAAAAGACTACTGCATGGAGGAACATCTCACTGGAAGTGTGTGGAGAATTGTGACGAGATTTTTCCATACAGCCTTAAAAACAATGTAAGCTTTGTTTTTTTTTGTTTGTTTGTTTTCTATTGATGTAGCTAATCAATGTAAACCTTAAACCACTGAAAAACCTTATAACTGAGAAAAAAAAACTCGTTTCTTGCTTCATCTCTTCATTTGTACGTAACCTTCATGCTTTGTAATGCTCTAACTGCGACCTGTAGCACTACTGAGTTATCATGGACGTTTTACAGGACGATGAAAGACTCTGAGCTGGATGTGGACGTGGGTTTAGGAGAAGCCTGGACTGTACTGTAATGAGCTGCTTGTAAAATGGTTCTGGTGGATTCCAAAGGGCTTTTTGGTCTGATGGAAATTTCAATGAGCACAATAAAAAAAAAAACTGTTTATTTCTTAGTTAATAAAATGGTGGGTTCTTTTTTTTTTTGGTTCAGATTTAATCACACTTGAATTATGTGAATGAACATTTTTTCGCCAGTTTGCTGTACAGGACGGGGTTAGCGCTGGTGTTTCTCAATCTCGGTCCTGAAGAACCCTTACAAGCTTTCTACATTCCTGTAGGACATTATTAATGGGCTGATGACTCAGGTAGAGATACTCCATACCCGAGAGTGAGGAACCTAACGACCATCCAACTAGTCACTCAGGATTTATTCCCTTTTCACCCAGCTGTGTTAGAAGTGTAATAATGTGCGAAAGTTTTGAAGTGAAAAATAAGTTCGGACCCAAGATCAGAGTGGCTCTGACCACATGTGAAAAGGAAATTAACCTCAGAACATAAAGTCACACAGAACAGCTTTTTTAATTTTTGAGTTAGCACAAAGTTAGCGTGACAACTTACCCATGTGACAACTTCCCCCGCTCTCCCCTACATCACTGGGTCCTCCTCTGTCATGATGAGATCAGGCGTACGCAGTTCCGTAAGGTCTGTGTACAGTTTTATATAAAACTTTTACAACTTTACAGAATGATCTCTCAGTCAGTCAATAGTCTGAGGACAGAAACAAACCCAGACTGATGTGATATCAGTAAAATATCAGTTTCAGGACTTTCCACAAGATCTCCAGTTACAGCAGCAGCCAACTCTGATTAAAATATACGAAACGACTTTAATCTGCTTTTGTCTTTAAACAGATGAATTCTGGATTGATTTTTGCAGGAAGTGAAGTCTGGTATTGATCATCCTGTGTGTGGAATGCAGACTGAAAACTCACACAGTGTTACTGCTGCTTTACTGAGACTCTTCCCAACCTGAACTAATCGAGTGTGCTGATGAAGATGAACTGATTTTACTTACATGCAGCATAATAATCTGTTAATAATCTGACTGAATGGGCAGTAGGAATAAAAATAAGCGTTCATACAGTCCCCTCCGAAACTACTGGAACGGCCAGTTCATTACTATTTTTGCTGTAGACTGAAGACATTTGGGTTTGAGATCAAAAGATGAGAGTTTCAGAATTTCAGCTTTTATTTCCTGGTAGTTATATGTAGACGTGTTAAACGGCACAGAACACAATACATACTGGAACATGTAACTGACAGGTGTTTGTTGCCCAGGTGTGGCCTGTTAGATTGACTGTTTAAACAATAAATAGCTCTGAACATCTACCCTTGGTTTTAGCCTTCAGTTTCACCTGTGAAGGCTGCATTTGTTGTTAAAAAGGATAAACCAACATGAAGATCAGAGAGCTGTCTATGGGAGAAAAGCGAGCCATTTTGAAGCTGAGAAAAGAGGGAAAATCAATCAGAGGCATTGAACAAACGTTGGCCATAGCCAATACAACAATTTGGAATGTCCTGAAAAAGAAAGAAACCTCTGGTGTACTGAGCAACAGACATGGAACGGGTCGGCCAAGGAAAACAACAACAGCTGATGACAAAAAAATTGTGAGATCTGTGAAAAAAAAGAAAACCCCCAAAACAACACTCAGAGACATCACCAGCAACCTCCACAGTGCAGGGGTGAAGGTATCACAATACATCTTTTGAAGGAGATTTTAAGAGCAGAAATATAGAAGCCATAAGATGCAAACCTCTCATCAGCAGTAAGAATCAGAAAGTCAGATTGGAATTCGCAGAGAAATACAGAGATGAGCCACAAAAGTTCTGAAACCAAGATGAACCTCTACCAAAGTGACGGAAAGGCCAAATTGTGGAGAAAGAAAGGATCTACTCATGATCCAAAACATACAAGCTCATCTGTGAAACATGGTGGAGGTAGTGTCATGGCTTGGGCTTGCATGGCTGCTTCTGGAACAGGATCACTAATCTTTATTGATGATGGAACTCATGATGGTAGCAGCAGAATGAATTCAGGAGTTTACAGGAACATTTTGGTGCCAATTTACAGAAAAACGCATCCAGATTAATCAGGAGGAACTTCATCACGCAGCAAGACAACGATCCAAAACAAAGGAATTCATCGGGTGGGGGGGGGGGGGGTGGAAGGTCTTAGAATCACCAGACCTTAACCCAACTGAGCAGCATTTCAGAGGAGACTGAAGGGAGAAACCCCCCCGAAACACACAACAACTGAAAGAAGCTGCAGTAAAAACCTGGAAAAGCTTCACAGAAGAAGAAACCAACAGTTTGTTGTCAGTGAGTCTCAGGATTGATGCAGTTACTGCAAGCGAGGGACATGAGACCAAATATTAAATGTTATTTACTTTCATTTACTTCAAACCTTATCTGTTCCTATACTTTTGAAATCCTAAACTGTCATCTCCATCTTTCGCTCTCAAACCCAAATGTTTTTGGTGTGCAGCACAAACTAATGAACTGGCCTTGCTGTTCCAATAGTTTCGGAGGGGATTTTGCTGTGTTTTCTAACAATCTTTGTACCTGATTATAATAATGTGTGTGTACACGGAGTTCACGTTACACGTCTTAAACGGTTTAAAGATAACTGTGAGGTTGGGTGAGTGATGAGATGGGAATACGGTTAAAAACATTAACTTGGTTTTCCATAAATGTCCGCCGTACACGTCCCCGTGAACGAGCCGTTACCATGGAAACGATAACGAGAGCATTAATATAAACCGGCACTACTGTCAGAGCCGCTGTTATAGAGAATTAATCAACACCTCCTGACTGATCCGCTCTGTGGTGTAAGGATGGATGTGTAAGGCCTGATGTCTTGGTGTCCTTTCCTTCCTGTGATTTGATGTGAAATGACCCCTTTAATAAAACTGACAGTGATGTCACTTCCTGGTCATGACCTCACACATGAGCCACCTGTCAGCATTCAGAAGCACAGACAGACCCGAGAGAACCAGACCTGCGTTGAATAAATATTCATCTAAAGGACAAGCTGATATTCAAGATTCAGTGCTGTGCATAAGTATTCACCCCCTTGAACTTTCACACATTTTGGGGAGAGAGAGAGAGAGACAGAGAGAGACAGACAGACAGAAAGAGCAACAGAAACACAGAGAGGCAGACAGCGAGAGAGAGAAACAGGCAGAGAAGGACAAGAACACGGATAGTCAGAATTCATAATTCGTAATGAACAATAAATAATAAATAATTCGAACAGTGTGTATAAGCTTATGAATGCATTATGACCCGTTATAAACCTGCTCACGGGTCTCAGGGGAGTGTTATCTGAAAGTTTAACTGATGAGTAAAGAAAAAACAGTGTGACAGGCTGGAAGGGGCAACAGAGCAACACACACACACACACACACACACACACACACACACACACACACACACACACACACACACACACACACACACACACACACACACACAGTGCTGGCCCAGCAGTTAGAGTGACAGTTAGGCTAATTAGGGAGGGTTTAATTTGCTAAAGGTTGATCAGCCTCATGATCTCTTCTCTAATTGCTGTTTGTGTGTGTGTGTCTGTGTGTGTGTGTGTGTGTGTGTGTGTGTGTGTGTGTGTGTGTGTGTGTGTGTGTGTGTGTGTGTGCGTGTGTTTGTGTGCACACATCAAAACAAAATTACTGACAGAGTCCATTTCAAGGACAGAGAGAAGTCAGAAACTCTGAAAGCACGCCCCGGGGAAATGTAAACAGCGGCACACACAGAAAGTCCTAAAAACTTTAACTGATTAATAACCCACATGGAGGAGTGCTGTTACAGGAAAATAATCAACAACGGGGTGGTGTGAGGAAGTGGAGTCACTGTTACCATCCTGAAGCTGATTATTTTCCTCTAACAGCACGTCCCCATGTGTTTTATTCCTCTTACACCAACCAACAATCACTATTTTTACTCGTTAAAGAACAACACATCGTAATTTTTTTTATCTGTTTATAGTTACATTAAATGTTGTGAAGATTGTCAAGTTACTGAGAAATCACAGGTTTATATTAATGCGCTCGTTCTAATACAACAGACGCTCCACATAAACAGATTAAAAAACATTTCATTAAAAAGAGAGAGAATGAAGAGAGAGAATAAAGAGAGAGAATAAAGAGAGAGAATGAAGAGAGAGAATAAAGAGAGAGAATGAAGAGAGGGAATGAAGAGAGAGAATGAAGAGAGAGAATGAAGAGAGAGAATAAAGAGAGAGAATGAAGAGAGAGAATAAAGAGAGAGAATGAAGAGAGAGAATGAAGAGAGAGAATAAAGAGAGAGAATGAAGAGAGGGAATAAAGGGAGACAATCAAGAGAGAGAATGAACAGAGAGAATGAAAAGAGAGAATAAAGAGAAAGAGTAAAGAGAGAGAATGAAGAGAGAGAATAAAGAGAGAGAATAAAGAGAGAGAATGAAGAGAGAGAATGAAGAGAGAGAATGAAGAGAGAGAATAAAGAGAGAGAATGAAAAGAGAGAATGAAGAGAGAGAATAAAGAGAGAGAATAAAGAGAGAGGAATGAAGAGAGAGAATGAAGAGAGAGAATAAAGAGAAAGAGTAAAGAGAGAGAATAAAGAGAGAGAATAAAGAGAGAATGAAGAGAGAGAATGAAGAGAAAGAGTAAAGAGAGAGAATGAAGAGAGAGAATGAAGAGAGAGAATGAAGAGAGAGAATGAACAGAGAGAATGAACAGAGAGAATAAAGGGAGAGAATGAAGAGAGAGAATGAAGAGAGAGAATGAACAGAGAGAATGAACAGAGAGAATAAAGAGAGAGAATGAAGAGAGAGAATGAAGAGAGAGAATGAACAGAGAGAATGAACAGAGAGAATAAAGGGAGAGAGAATGAAGAGAGAGAATAAAGAGAGAGAATGAAGAGAGAGAATAAAGAGAGAGAATGAAGAGAGAGAATGAAGAGAGAGAATAAAGAGAAAGAGTAAAGAGAGAGAATAAAGAGAGAGAATAAAGAGAGAATGAAGAGAGAGAATAAAGAGAGAGAATGAAGAGAGAGAATAAAGAGAGAGAATGAAGAGAAAGAGTAAAGAGAGAGAATGAAGAGAGAGAATGAAGAGAGAGAATGAACAGAGAGAATGAACAGAGAGAATAAAGGGAGAGAATGAAGAGAGAGAATAAAGAGAGAGAATGAAGAGAAAGAGTAAAGAGAGAGAATGAAGAGAGAGAATGAAGAGAGAGAATGAAGAGAGAGAATGAACAGAGAGAATGAACAGAGAGAATAAAGGGAGAGAATGAAGAGAGAGAATAAAGAGAGAGAATGAAGAGAGAGAGTAAAGAGAGAGAATGAAGAGAGAGAAAGAAGAGAGAGAATGAAGAGAGAGAATGAACAGAGAGAATGAACAGAGAGAATAAAGGGAGAGAATGAAGAGAGAGAATGAAGAGAGAGAATGAAGAGAGAGAGTAAAGAGATGCTGGTGAGGGAACGACTGTTTATAGCTGCTATAACGTAAGTGAGAACTTTCTTTGTCAAATTAATTAAATGAAATGTAACTATAAACGGATAAATCGTAATACAGTAGTGAGAATCTCAGGCTTTTATAGAGGAGAAAGCAGAAAAAAGCAGGAAACGTGTGAGAGTGGGGACGGCGGGGGCAGCGCGATGAAATTATCAGGAGAATTACTATCATTTGTTGGCTGGGGTTGTAGGGCATCTACTGAGCTTGTTTTTTTTTCCCAGCAGCCCACACACACACTTTCTTAGTTTTCATAAAATTTGGATATCTGATTGAGCTTCTCTCACACACACAACTACCTGCTTTACACCACAGGAACATCTCCATCTCCATCTCCTTCTCCTCCTTCTACCAGAACGTTCAGGAGAACTGACTGCACTGCGTCTTCATAAAATATAATATAACATTTTATTCAGAAACATCATTATACCTGCAGGCATTTTCATGACTTATTATAAAGATTTATAAAGACTGCTCTACTTCCTTCTGGAACGCAAATCTAAAATCTGAGAGCAATTTAAATATCTGACAGACATTTCGGTTTGAGACAACACTTTGTACTCGGAAACGGATAATAATAAATCATTTGTTCCAGTGTGATGAGAGCTGCTTTAATCTAGTGATGGGAAACAAAAGCTAGCCTCAATTCAACAGGCTGCACATTAAGCTTTAACTAAACAATAAAACACTTCAGGGTGTGCTGTTATTGGAAAATAATCAACAGTGATGAGTTATTACTGTACATCCTAAAGTTGATTATCTTCCTGTTATTCCTCTTATACCACAGCAATTAGACAACATACTTTTTATCCATTTATATTTATAATTAATGTTCTGTGAGATGAGTTAGTTCCTGCTGTCACTTACGTTATAGCAGCTATAAACACTCCTTCCCTCACCAGACTCTTTATTCTCTCTTGACAAAAAAACGCAGCTCGTCATGTTAGCGAGAAACCGGCGAGAAGCGTAAACTCCTCTGTCCTGAAGATGTCGAAAACTGAAAGTTACAGCTTTACTGTTACAAAGCACTGACACTGGAGACTCCTTCCATAAATGTTACATAAACATCTCCTCTGTTTATGTGGAGCATCCGCCGTACGCGTCCCCGTGAATGAGGCGTTACTATAGAAATGATAAGGTTTCAGAACGAGTGCATTAATATAAACCTGCGCTACTGTCAGAGCTGCTGTTATAGAAAACTAATCAACTCCTTCTGACCAATCAGGATCCAGGATTCAGCAGCGCTGTGGTGTTAGAACTGTTTATTACTGTGATGAGACACTCGATACCCAAATTTACAGCAATCATCAGTATACAGAGTTTTTTTCTCTGATAGAAATGAAGACGAGGATTTCTCCGTCACCTCGGCGCTCCTCTGCCACCACGATTATTCCAGAACTGTAAAGGTCTGTTAAGATGTTTCTAAATGATGCAGCTGAAAATGATAAATCTTCTGTTCCTGAAATAAGAAGTTAGCGCGAGTACCAGAACAATAAAGCTGCAAATACGTTCCTCAAATCTAATTGTCCACGTTATCAGCTGCACTCTCAGGAGTACACACAGCCATGCTTCGCTTACGGCCCGTGTAGAAAACCCCACGTCTCTGTAGTCTAAACCCGAAGCCGAGTGTGATTTGATACGGCGAAGTAATCAAGCCTGCGGCAGGGAAATGAAGAAAGGGGGAGAAAAACAGATCGAAAGAAAAGATACGATGAAAAAGACGAGTGAAGACGTGTGTTTCCGTAACACGTTTAGGCCTCTTCTAACTGAGCTACCAAACTCCTTCTGGATGCTTCTGAGCAATCATGATATGGTGGGTTAGGGGGACTAATGTGATCTCACACACACACACACACACACACACACACACACACACACACACACACACACACACACACACACACACACACACACACACACACACACACACACACACACTCCAGTGCAGTGTGGTGAGCAGCGATACACACCTCCATGAGTTGGAATGTTTTGGGCCGGAGGGGATGGAGAGAGAGAGAGAGATAGAGAGAGAGAGAGGGAGGGAGAGAGAGAGAGAGAGAGAGAGAGAGAGAGAGAGAGAGAGAGAGGGAGAGAGAGAGAGAGAGAGAGAGGGAGAGAGAGAGAGAGAGAGAGAGAGGAGAGAGAGGGGAGAGAGAGAGAGAGAGAGAGAGAGAGAGAGAGAGAGAGAGAGAGGGAGGGAGAGAGGGAGAGGGAGCGAGAGAGAGAGAGGGAGCGAGGGAGAGGGAGAGAGAGGGAGAGAGAGAGAGAGAGGGAGAGGGAGAGGGAGCGAGAGAGAGAGAGAGAGGAGAGAGAGAGAGAGAGAGAGAGGGAGCGAGGGAGAGGGAGAGAGAGGGAGAGAGAGGGAGAGGGAGAGGGAGCGAGAGAGAGAGAGAGAGAGAGAGAGGGAGACAGAGAGAGGGAGTGTTTGAGTGTTTGAGAGTTAAAGTGATGAGGGATGCTGTTATCTGGTTGGAAGACATTTAGAGAATTCCTCACAGGGATGGTATGGAGGAACTTCTTAAATCTGGTCATCACTTCAGGCGTCTTTCTGCTCAAACACAACGCACACGACTCATCACGGCTGTTCGACGAGGGAAAACGCTGAACCTCAGGTGGGTTGTGTTCCACAAGTGGATCTGAGGAAAGACGACATGAACTTCAGAATCGTTGGACAAAAAAAAATTCAAATAAACCAGAAAAACCAGAGAGAAAGACAATTTAGTGCTTTAGTAACTATCATTTCTCAATCCTTTCACTATCAATTTTATACATTTATAAAAAATATTATATATTTATAAAAAAATATTATATATTTATAATTGTCATATAAATAAATATTATATTTTGTAATTGGTGTTAAATCTATAACATTTTTCAATACAAATCTTTATTTAATATAAAAATGTGAAATGGTGAATCTGCATGAGGACCGAGTGAAGAATCTCAGTGGACTGAAGCAGAGATGATGAGAATATTATAACATTCACAGTTCAGTGATTGGATAATCCGAGTCAAAGTCCGACTTCTGAGATAATAAGAGAGAATTTTGAGAGAAGTCAAACATCTGAGAAGTTAGAATCGTCAGAATCGTCAGATATGGAAAAAAAATTGAGATAAGTCATCATTTTGAAATAAAGTCAAGATTTTGAGATATAAATGTTGAGATAATAATAATAATAATAATAATAATAATAATAATAATAATAATAATAATAATAATAATGTTGAGATAACTTACATTTTTGAGATAACTCAATGTTGAGATGCGTGAATTTTGAGATAATAATCAAAAGTTTGAGATACAGTTATGCACACAGTACTTCCCCCTGAAAATAATATATTAAGGTATTTTCTGCTGGTCAGAGATGGACTTTTATTCTGGTCTGAATGTTTAAATGTGATTGGACAGAGAAGTGGGCGTTTCATTCTCTCAGCATCAAGTTCAAATCCGTTGTATCTCACCTGTTCTTCTGTGTCTCCTCTGTATCTCACCTGTTCCTTTGTATCTCACCTGTTCCTCTGTATCTCACCTGTTCCTCTGTATCTCCTCTGTTCCTCTGTATCTCCTCTGTTCCTCTGTATCTCACCTGTTCCTCTGTATCTCACCTGTATCTCCTCTGTTCCTTTGTATCTCACCTGTTCTTCTGTATCTCCTCTGTATCTCACCTGTATCTCCTCTGTTCCTCTGTATCTCCTCTGTTCCTCTGTATCTCACCTGTTCCTCTGTATATCACCTGTTCCTCTGTATCTCACCTGTATCTCCTCTGTATCTCCTCTGTATCTTGCCTGTTCCTTTGTATCTCACCTGTTCGTCTGTATCTCCTCTGTATCTCCTCTGTATCTCACCTGTTCCTCTGTATCTCCTCTGTATCTTCTCTGTATATCCTCTGTATCTCACCTGTTCCTCTGTATCTCACCTGTTCCTCTGTATCTCACCTGTTCCTCTGTCTCCCACCTGTTCCTCTGTATCTCACCTGTTCCTCTGTATCTTACCTGTTCCTCTGTATCTCCTCTGTATCTTCTCTGTATCTCCTCTGTATCTCACCTGTTCCTCTGTATCTCACCTGTTCCTCTGTATCTTACCTGTTCCTCTGTATCTCCTCTGTATCTTCTCTGTATCTCCTCTGTATCTCACCTGTTCCTCTGTATCTCACCTGTTCCTCTGTATCTCACCTGTTCCTCTGTATCTCACCTGTTCCTCTGTATCTCCTCTGTATCTTCTCTGTATATCCTCTGTATCTCACCTGTTCCTCTGTCTCCCACCTGTTCCTCTGTATCTCACCTGTTCCTCTGTATCTCACCTGTTCCTCTGTCTCCCACCTGTTCCTCTGTATCTGACCTGTTCCTCTGTATCTTACCTGTTCCTCTGTATCTCCTCTGTATCTCCTCTGTATCTTCTCTGTATCTCCTCTGTCTCCCACCTGTTCCTCTGTATCTCACCTGTTCAGATTCCGTGACTTTAGTCCAGTAGAGGTAACACGACGCACTGCTATGAAACATAATATCTCCACTTCACATCTTATTTACAGCCAAAAAGTAAATGTTAGTGTTTAAGCATTAAAATGTAACTGGTTTCATTCATCTAGATTTAAAACATCTGCTCAAAAGCATCTGTCTGAACACAACAAACATTTATCATAAGAGGAGCCATGAGTACTAATCCCACACTGACCCCAAACTCTGAGACTTTTCACCACGTTCATGTAGAGAGAGAGAGTGAGGAGATGAACTCACATCCAACTGGTGCTGATCCTCAACTCAACATACCCACACACACACACACACACACACACACACACACACACACACACACACACACACACACACACACACACACACACACACACACACAGTTTGAGTGACAGGAGTACCAGTGCTCAGGATGACCTCTGTCACAGTGGTTCTCATTGCCATCCTGCACATCGATACACCAGGGAACAGCTCCGTCTCACACATTCGCTATTTTAAAATGCCAAACTGGGCAGATAACAAACACACACACACACACACACACACACACACACACACACACACACACACACACACACACACACACACACAATGGAGTGATATCTGCAGTCTTATCTTCAGTGCAGTCACGCCGCTCCTGTGGAGTTCAGGCTTTGACAGAAAGTCAGCTGTGCTCCGTCACTACAGATAAGTTGGGAAACTTTTGCGAGTTATAGCAGTTTCAGTTCTGTCTTAATTCCAGCCGTCATTAACCCTGCAGTGCTTCGTCCTCCTCTTCCTCCTCCTCCTCCTCCTCGTCCTCCAACTCAATTTCACTTAAGTTTCCTCCAGGGAACATTCACACAATGACTGACTTTGACCTTTTTTTTTTACTTTGTTCCCAGACAGCGATTATCGAGCGCCATTCATGTTCGTTTGGACGCTTCCACTGGAATAATGTTCTTATTGTCATCGTTATCTCGAGACAGAACGGCTGTCGGACTTGGACAGGTCAGCTTTTTATTCATTATTGTTTTTCATTAGCAAATGCCATCCTTAATCCCAAATCAGGACTTATACACCATCCTGTCACGAAAAAGGCTTTAATTAAACGTTGTCATGAATCCATTATAAACGAAGACTAAGACTAAGACTAAGACTAAGAAAGGTTCATGAACAGATTAACTTCACTGTATAAAATACCAAAAAAACCCTCCAACTGCAATGCTGAGAGACTCAGAGACGCTTTTCTTCAGTAAACAACAGCTATGTGTGTAAACATGGTTCTAAAAACCCGGATAACCACCGGGCCGTTCCGGAGCGGTGAAAACATCCAGACGTTCCAGAGTGGTGAAAACGTCCAGACGTTCCGGAGTGGTGAAAACGTCCAGACGTTCCAGAGCGGTGAAAACGTCCAGACGTTCCAGAGCGGTGAAAACGTCCAGACGTTCCAGAGCGGTGAAAACGTCCAGACGTTCCAGAGCGGTGAAAACATCCAGACGTTCCAGAGCGGTGAAAACATCCAGGACACATTTTTGTTTTCCTGTAGAGCAGATAGTGTTTGGTCTGAATAAATAAGATCTCCAGATGATCCTCTGACAGTCCAGGGAGTGAAACAGAACCCTCATGTGTTCTGCCTTAAACCAAACACACAACAAATTTATCATTTTTATCCGTTTCTGGGATCGTGCATGATTCATCAGCCTTAAGGCAACTCTAAAAGCACTGCTCAGTAACGTATATAAACGTGAATGTTAACATACTGCAGATAAATTCTGATTCGAGTCTCAGTTCTTCTTTACTGTATACGGTTTCATGCGTTTTTTTTCCCCAACATGGGTTTAAGCATGTTAGCTTTTTATACATCATCATTCATATGGAGATTCTTGAAGGTTTAGGAATTAATTCTACAGAATAAAGACAAACATCAGGACTAATAGCACTATCAATAAAATTGATTTTAACATCATACAGAATAAAACCACCAGGCGCTTCAGGGGGAAAGTGCTGCCACTGGTGTGTTTTGGTGTCGCTACAGACACTAGAATAATTTTACACACACACACACACACACACACACACACACACACACACACACACACACACACACACACACACACACACACACCATCCTTCTTCCTACTGTAGATAAAAGTGTTATGTACATTAATTAATAAGAAAGTGTGCATGTAAACCTTTCTAGTGTCTACATCGTAACTAAAACAAGCGAGGGGCAGATGTTTACCCTCCCACCCCTCCCCCCCACCCCCCCCACCCCTGCAGCGTGCGGCGTACTCCGATGATAAAGTGCCGAGTGTTTATGTAAATGCATAAATGTCACAAGGCCTGTTCTTCTAGTTTGATTTTTTTTTGTAGAGCAGCTTTATTCACATCCTTCCATCTTATGAGTTCCATTTTACATTCACTGGAGGGAAAGTTGGTAAACGAGTCTTTAGAGGCCCGAAGCATCGACTCGACTGAACTGTAGACTGAAGGAGAAAAGACTCGGAGAGTCCCACAGACTGACGCAATCTCCTCTTCAAAACAGCAAGAAGTGGTGGACAAAAACTGTTTCTGTTCCTAATTAGGAGCTTCTCAAAGGACTAACACACACACACACACACACACACACACACACACACACACACACACACACACACACACAGAGAGAGAGAGAGAGAGAGAGAGAGAGAGAGAGAGAGAGATTGCTGATGTGGAATTTGTGCATGGATGCCATTTTCTCTCAGATCTCCAGTGAAATGAACTAAAGAGAATTCCTCATCATCGTCGATTCTCCTTCAGTATTTTATCTCCGTATCTGAGATCGTTTGCATGAGGAAGGAGTGAGAACGTGTCTGATTGAGAACGTTGTCTGGAACAGTGGGATTAGTTCAACACTTCACGTTACTTCCTGATCCACGTTTCACTTCAGCAGGGGCTTTATGGCCCAGCAGATCAAATGGCTTCTCCGTCCTGCAGACGTATGGAGATCAGACCAAAATGTGAAATATGTGAAGAAATAAGGTGTTGCTTTTCAGTGTGGCGTGTCCTCCACACGTCACGATCGTTCCTGTATTGTATCTTTCACGACTACCCTTCAGATTTTACTCTTGAACGTGTTGTTTAATCCGCGAACAAAGACGTGAGGTCCGGCTACAACCCGAGGAAATAATACACCAGTTTATTTATTTATTCAGTTTTGAGTTACGATGCAGTGTTCCTGGCCATGTTCTCACAAAACTCACAGAACAACCGGAGAGAGGAATTACACTGATAAACGCACAGAACAGTTTTAATTGTTCTTTATTTAGGAAACATGACAGTAAATTAAAAAAAAAAAAAATACATGTTGATATTTGTCACGTTTTTCTACAGGGGGGACAAATGAGACAGCGAGGACACGTACGGCCTTTTCAGAATCTGATGGACCGAACAAAATGAGGTGTGCAGCCGTCAGAACTCACGCAGTCGTCTCGTCTGCGTCTGTATCAATGCACTTAACTAACTAACTCACTCAGACCACTTTACTACATTACCTTATATACCACTTATTTTTGTTTTAGCCTCAATTAGATTTCCAGGCAAAAACATTGGACTGGAAATGACATTAAAGCTGAACCCTGGCAGGGGGCCAATAGATTTATGGATTCATCACTACTTATTTAACCATTTTTTTTTAAAAAACAGTCCATTTTTATATCTCTATAAATCATATATCTCTAGAAGAAAGAAAAAAGATCCCTGTTCTGCCTCAGGAGACGAGTGTACCGAGCGACGTATAATTAGCTCTCAGTAGAAAGAGTGTGTGTGTGTGTGTGTGTGTGTGTGTGTGTGTGTGTGTGTGTGTGTGTGTGTGCACATTAAGAATTCTGATTGCGGCGTTAAACAACAGTTTGCCGGCTGAACAGGTCGAGCGTCACGGCGCTGAGGAACACCGGGATGCTTTTCTGGTGGAAGAGATGCAGATCCACCAACTCGGTCAACGTACGAGAGAAATCGGTCTCCAGGAGCTGCATGCTTCCACTTCCTACTGCTCCACTGGCCTGGAGAAGGAAAATAAAACGCACAAATCTGATTACTTCAGTGTGGGATTAATCCACAAACACAACCACAAACACTTCTGCACTCCTGATGCATAAAACATCCTTTGATGGAAATCTAACTAACACGTGTCGAGGTGTTCGAGGCCATGTGGATTTGTTTTCCCCTTCTTCCTTAAATCACACTTAAGAAAGGTCAAATGGATGTTTTTTCTGTTCTCAGAGTGGGATTTATTCAAATCGTGACCTTATCAGCGTTTGTTTGCATATTCAGCACCTGAGAAACGTGTAGCGAGCGATATTTGACCTTTTCGCCAACAATGTGTTTTTTTTTTGTTGTTGTTTAACTCATCTTCCAGCAGAGAGCACAATGTGAATGTGTGAGTTCGACAAGTCTCGTTTATCAATCATTCAGCTAAGCTTTCGTGGCTAAGGGTTCGCCACAGTGTGTGTTCATGGCACATTTACATTTTGCCCCGCCCACAAAACTCTATAAAGAGCTGAAAATGACAAAATGGCATGAACAGTGAAAGAGTGACTCCTAAGCGCAGTGTGTGCGAAATCTTCCAGTAATGCAGTTCAGCCACTGCAGGGTGCCATTACTTTCACTCTTTCATTTGTTTTGGAATCACTTTCTTTCAGGTCATTAATACTGTATAAAGCAGCGGAGTACAACTGGTATGTAACTGAAATGAATGATTTTAAGGTGATGATGTAATCCGTTTATAAACTCGCAGGAACTCATCCATAATTAAACAATCTAAAGCTGATCAATCGCGGTTCACATTGGTGAGAAATTTACACCAACTCTCGTAGGATACAAACGTTTTCCTGAAGCTTGATGGTAAACAGTAGCGGTCGAGCGATAGTGGATTTTACCGATAACTAAGTAAACAGTACTGATAATATTAACTATTAATAAATATAAAAGTAAATAAAAGATATACATCCAAACTGAACCAAACAGTAACGCTCCAAATAACATAAAAATAAAGACATCCAAAATGAATCAAAAAACACTTCAAATAACACAACAAAATTTGTCAGTGACATTTTTTTATTTCGCCTCTAGAGGCCGCTCTCGTACTGTCCGATGACAGCGGACCCTTCTCAGCCGCTATACCGATAACCGATAGTTCCAGCAATCAGTTATTGGTGGCGATTAATCGACAAAACCGATCAATCGGTCGACCTCTAATAAACAGAGTAATAAACAAGGCTCTGCTTATGAAAGAAAAACCAAAAACCCAGGAATAAACTGAGTGTGGAATGAAGCTGGAGTTTGTGGAACGGTGCGAGATAAAAGTTTCACTTTTCTATCCACAAGTTCCTCTCAGAACAATGAATAAAACTGATCTGTTGTTTGGCGGCATTAGGGTTAGGACTGGCTTCTGAGAGCCGCTGGAATGAACCGAGCAAATCTGAGTGTTCACGCTTTTACGGAAAAGTAGGAGGAACTGAGACGTCTGCTTTCGATTGAGATGATGAGGCTGCAGTTTCGTTGTAGACCACACAATCACCACATAATTCACAATATTGATTCAGGAGTCCTCGAACCTCAGCACAGAGTTACGACCGGGTTCATTCTGCACAGTGAGTTCTACATGAAGACCCTTAAATGACATGTTTACTGATCCATTTCTTTCCTAAACAGCGTGTGAAGCTGGGAGAGAAAGACCAGGAAACCGTCATGGAATCATCCGTGAATTAAAGAGGTGTGAACTGAAGAGCTATAAATGTTTAATTAGCTAAGTGCGGCTTAGGCTAAGATGTAATTAGACAACTACTAACAGAGTTTAACACATGGGAGATATACAATATACACCACACACACACACACACACACACACACACAACATCCATACTTAACTCAAGTTCATTTGATTTAAAGCTATGTGACGTATATTTATAGAACCAGGCAGTAAACCTCCTCATGATGATCATCACGGCTTGTTGTAGTAGATCATGTTGTTTTTCCAGCATCAGCGTGGCCTGTCAGATCAGCACACACACTCGCTCTTTACTTCTTCTTTTAGACGGTTATTGATAACACTGAGCGTCTTTGCTACGGCTCAATTAGTCTGTGCTGTGGCGCATAACTGGCTGTCAGCTCTTCACAAAGTATCAACCGACCATCTATTCATCAACATGCTAATGGAAATGCAAATACACATGAAAAGTACTGAACTTGCAATATGTCTAGAATCAGTCACACTCACAGAACAGTTTTAATGAAGCTCTCTGGAGTCGCTGGACTCCAAATCTGAAACAACACGCCGGTTTCTGCAGCCGTGTCATATAATAAAACATTTCATCCAGGCTTTCAGGAGGTCTTCTAATCTCTGAGATGGAAAAAAAAAAAAAAAAAAAAAACCTCCAGTGAGGTTCAGTTCTGATGGATGAAAGGGATTGTTGATGAGAGAGGGTCAGAGGAGGACAGACTGGGTCGAGCTGACAGGAAGGCTGCGGTAACTCAAATAACCTCTCGTTACAACCGTGCTGAACAGAAAAGAAGCTGAACCATGAGGAGGATGTGCTTAAACAGCAGAAGACGTTCAACATTCCATTCCTGTCAGCCAAGAACAGGAATCTGAGGCTACAGTGGACACGATGGGGAGAGCTGAAGATTAGAAGAACATCGTCTGGTCTGACGAACGTTATTTCTTCTGCAGATGGTCGGGTCATGATTTGGCATCAACAGCATGAATCCATGGACTAACCTGCCCTGTGTGAACAGTTCAGGCTCGTGGTGGTGGTGGTGGTGGTGTAATGGTGTGGGGATTGTGCTTTCTTGGCATCCTCTGAAGCTCACCACAGCCTATCTGAGCATCACGTTCCGAACCTGATGACCACGTTGACCAGAATCTCAAAGCAACATTTCCAACACCTTGTGGAAGAATTTTACCCCAATACAGAAACCGAACCGACTTCGTTCCTGCATTTTTTTCTTGCTTTACTTCACCGTGCGTCAATAAATTCGCAGTTCTGTGATCACTTTCCTGTTCAATTAGTGAAAAACTGACAGCAGCGTCCCTTCGTAATCTCGTACAGAATGTCCCACACAGCATGGACCATAAATCAGAAAAACACCAAGAGACCGAAGCTCCAGCCAGGAGACCAGACGGAGGACGGCTTCGTTAAGGGGTGTGGTTACAGGAAATAACGATATTCGCTAATCAGTAAAATGCAAATGTTAAACTCAAAGCCTTCACTTAAATGCAGATTCTGACATTTAGCTTTTGGAATAAAGAGGATGCAGAGTGACTGAGTAAATATCAAATGTTTATTAAAAAGAAATGGCTTCCGCATCTCATTTTACGAGAGCAACCTATCAGAACTAGCTCGAGCTTCCTGGAACTTAGATAACGAACCTGAAGAGGAATTAGTTCAATCGTCTCGTAGAAATCGGGATATACGTTTCCACATGGTTGAGATTTTCAGATTATTCCTATTTATATCTGTTTAGAACACATTATCTGTTCATTCTGACTTATTTATTCGTATCTGGATCATCAGACATCTCTTCTTCATACGTGAGAGTGGAACATAATTCAGCACTGACTGCGGTCTTTTATTTCTCACGCCTACATAACCGATCTCTCTCATACACACAGAGTCCTGAATCACGCCTGAATTTGACGAGGCGTGTGATACACAGGAAATATTTCACGTCGCAAACGTCTCGCTGTCCGTTCTCCAAGAAGACTCCTTTATGTAAGACACGGAAACACACGACTGCAGTATGGAGGCTGACGAACGCTTTGCTGATGACAAAAGGACGAAACGTCGCTGAGGATTGCTCGGCATCTCCGAAGGAACGCTCGTTCTCCACGCCGGCGATACGGCTGATCTGTCAGACAGATGATGTCTCAGTCTGCGGCTCCGTCAGCCGTTTTATTTTCAGTACACTGAGTCCGTCTCCGTTAGTCTCTGGAGATCACACTTTAAGTTAAACTCCACCGTGAAACACAGTAAATCTGTTAATACTGAAATATCTGTGATGTGTTTAGTGAGTCTGGTGGTTGGTGATGGTGTTGATGGAGCTGATGTGTTTGAGCACAGTTTACAGATGAGGATGAGGAGGTGAGAGTGAGAGAGAGAGAGAGAGAGAGAGAGAGAGAGAGAGAGAGAGAGAGAGAGCTGCACTGACTAAAGCGCCGCCGCATCACCCTCTTTAAGCAGAGACGACACGAGGGCCAAATCCCACTCCACCTCTATGAGAACGGCATCGTGGATAACGTGGGAAACTGTTCATTATAAAATAAATCTTGGATGCCATTGAAGGTCACATCTTAGTTAATTTAGAATTTAACGTGGATCTTATTTTCACTTGTAGTCGCTTTAACACTGCTGCATTTCAGCTGAAAACATTATTTTATTTGAGTATTTTCATTTTTAGTCTCCCAAACTTCACTCTGCTTTTCGAACAGGCTTCAATGAGCTTTCAAAACACATCAACCGAAATCCATACGTCAGTCACGCTGTCAATACAACTCACTCCCCGTCAGTCAGACATCCAGCGCCCTGCTGCAGTAACAGAAGCAGAGCGTATTAACGGCGTGTCAAGGCCGAGGCCATGAAAGGACGTCTTTATGACAGACAGCAGCACGCAGTGGACACGGTGATGCTGACAGGATGAACTGCAGCCGGCTTTAGCTCCTGCTTTAGCTCCTGCTTTTCTTGTTTAGCCTCCAGTCAGAAAGGAAAATGCATGCTCTATTTAGAGCGTTCCACTTTTCAGCCCGGAATCTGAAACTCTGTACTCTCCGTATCGGTGCAAGAACGTTCGACACACGATCCACGCATTACTATAGCATCAAACAAACAAGCACCGAGCCACTGTGATTAAATAAATAGTGAATAATAAATGGTGTAGAAATGACACGCTGTAGGATTCTGCTCCAAAGGAACATTCATATAAAGAGTAAAGAATAAAACACAACGCTGTTATAGAAAAATGTAAAGTTTCTCCAAAACATTCGTTTTTTTTTAGCAGACTGAAGTACATTCTCTTGTAATATCCTCCTGTATTTTGCTCCATCCAAGAAGCCCAGGTTCTGAGGATGAAAAGCAGCCCAGGTTCTGAGGATGAAAAGCATCCCCGGAGCATGATACTACCACCACCATGTTTTACTGTAGGGATGGGTGTTAGTGGAGGTATGGCCTACGTTAGGTTTGCACCACACACAGCATTTCCATACCTGCCCGAATACATCTCGGATCTTGTTCTCATCACACCGGGATGGCGTGATCCACATCTTCACTGTGTCACTCTTCATGAGCAGCGGTTTCCTTCTAGCCACGCCTCCCATACGGTCCTCAGTTACACCTTCACTCCTCTCTCACACACTGTACTCTGTAACTCCTTCAGAGTGACTGTTGGCCTCACTGAGACTTGCCTCACTCTCTCAGTCTGGTGTTTGTGCTGGGTTTTGAGGCAATGTTTGTCCAGGTAGTGCTTGTTTAGGTCATTTTTTGCTGCCCAGTAATTCATTTTGACTGCAAGAGAACATGAGTTTGCTGTAAAAGTACAGACAAATCCGAATACTTTTACAAGGCACTGTATATCAGTTGCCTTTTTCACTAGTGTGGTACAAACAGGACTTTAAAACTCCCACACTCATCTCCGGTTTCCCGTTTATATCCAGTAAACCTCCCACCACCACAACATTTATTTTTTAATAAAATAAACGAGTAATGGAGCAGAAATGAGCTTTTAACCCGTAAGTAAAAAGTCATATTGGACGTGTCAGGTGTTGTGGTGTTATCACATCTCGTAAAACTACCTTTGAAAAATCAGACGCGTTGCATTAGAGATAATCTGATCAGTTGCGTTTTCTCTCTCTGCATGACACACAGTTCACTTCAGGATGTAATCAGCGGCTCTGTTAGACTCACTAATCACCTCCTGATTGGGCAGGAGCAAACCCCAAAGCTCTGAGCGCTCACAGCCTCGTACGGTACTACAGTCGGGGGATGAGGATTATTCAGACGTGTGCTGATCCCCTCCACGTGTCATTTACACCACGCTAATGAAGAGTAATGAACGCCGCGTTAGTCACCCTCGGGTTTCTACACGCTACACAGCCACGAGGTGAACGTTTACGAAGTTCTTCAGCGTGAGACCACGTCATGAATAGTCCACTGATCTCACTGTGTTCAGAGAGACCGCACGCCTGATCACGCACATCAACACACACTTTCACACCACCGTGTGGGGGTTAGATCTTATTATACACACAACTCAGAGAGAGAGAGAGAGAGAGAGAGAGAGAGAGAGAGAGAGAGAGAGAGAGAGAGAGAGAGAGAGAGCTTATATGGACAGACAGACAGATACTGGGAGAAAGAAACAGTGTGACAGACAGAGAGGCAGCAAGACAGACGGATAGAGAGACAGACAGAGAGAGAGAGAGTCAGACAAACAGACAGAGAGGCAGAGAGACGGACAGAGAGACAGACAGACAGAGAGGAAGACAGAGACAGAGGAAGACAGACAGGCAGAGAGAAACAGAAAGACAGACAGACAGACAGAGAGGAAGACAGACAGACAGGCAGAGAGAGATACAGAAAGACGGACAGAGAGAGAGACGGACAGAGAGGCAGGCAGAGAGACAGGCAGAGAGACGGACAGAGAGAGAGACGGACAGAGAGAGAGAGACAGACAGAGAGAGAGAGACGGACAGAGAGGCAGGCAGAGAGACAGACAGGCAGAGAGACAGACAGGCAGAGAGACAGACAGGCAGAGAGACAGACAGGCAGAGAGACAGACAGTTGAATGTTGAATATAAACAGTGAAAGTGGTCAGTCTCACTGTGTGTGTAATTATTTCGTGTGTGTTGGTGATTGATGATTTTCCTCGGCGCTGATGGCTGTAGTGAGGATCTCTGCAGGGGTGTGAGATGATCGTGTATCTGAGAGGTTTCTGAGTGAAATGGAACCACAAGGTTCAGGAAGCTTACGGTTCTCGATGGGGAACCGAGGAGATCCGGAGGAAAAGCCATTTAACATCCGAAAGCTGTAGATGTTTTACAGTCAGAACTGAACCCGAGTTCATTATTCACCATGAAGAGATAAACAGACCACGGACATGTGATCATGTGACCTGATGATCACAAGCCACGCCCCCTACAACACGAGCTTATAGTGAAGATTGTACATCATCAAAATATGGATCGCTCATCACAATTACCACACACACACACACACACACACACACACACACACACGTTCGGGAAACTAATCCCGTCTGAATAGTGTGTTTCCCGCACATCATCCGGCAGTAATATCTCACTCTCTACACACCTCACACACCCCCTGAGCTGATTCCTCACTCTGACCCAGCTATTATCTCGTTCCTACAGCGCTGACACGGCTCATTATTAAACGTTTATAAAGGGACTTCTTTCAAATCCAGTGTTGAGTCACACAATAGACATAAAGACACTGAAACTAAAATTAAACACACAAAAGTGTGTGAGTCTGCAGTGAAAACAAAACAACATTAAACACCGTCTACAGTCACACTAATCCCTCTTCCAATAAAACTCATCAGTTTCAGACTAACACTCAATAAAACTCATTAGTTTCAGACAAAATAGTCACAGAGGAAGGGCGGTGTGTGTGTGTGTGTGTGTGTGTGTGTGTGTGTGTGTGTGTGTGTGTGTGTGTGTGTGTGAGTGTGTGAGTGTGTGTGTATAAAACACCCTCAAGGTTAATAAATACTGACAGGAAATTATCTTTAGCAGTAGGGACTCAGGTGGTCTCAACATGCCTGATTTGACACACACACACACAAACACACACACACAAACACACACACACAAACACACACACACACACACACACACACACACACACACACAAGAAACCGTACATAAGCCCAAGCGCTCCCGACATGAAAGACAAAAATCCCTGTAAACAAAGTGCAGTGTGTAAAAACAGTTTAAGAAGCTCAGAAAATGAGCAAAGAGGGTCAGCTGTGTGTCACATCGCTGTGATGGTGTGAGAGCAGAGGTTCGTCAGGGCAGAGGTTCGTCAGGGCAGAGGTTCGTCAGGGCAGAGGTTCGTCAGGGCAGTGGTTCGTGAGTGCAGAGGTTCGTGAGGGCGGAGGTTCGTGAGGGCGGAGGTTCGTCGGGGCGGAGGTTCGTCGGGGCGGAGGTTCGTCGGGGCGGAGGTTCGTCGGGGCGGAGGTTCGTCGGGGCGGAGGTTCGTGGGAGCGGAGGTTCGTCAGGGCGGAGGTTCGTCAGGGCGGAGGTTCGTCAGGTCAGAGGTTCGTGAGGGCAGAGGTTCGTCAGGGCGGAGGTTCGTCAGGGCGGAGGTTCGTCAGGGCAGAGGTTCGTCAGGGCGGGGGTTGGTTAGGGCGGAGGTTCGTCAGGGCGGAGTGGATCTTAAACACTAGAATTTATTCCACAAATATTATTATTCAGACTAAAAATAAAAACTCAGTGACAGGAGACCAGTAGGTTTATATCAATGCACTCGTTAATATGATGAGTTCCTGCTGTCGCTTACGTTATAGCAGCTATAAACACTCATCCCCTCACCAGCCCTCTCTCTATTCTCTCTCTCTCTCCATTCTCTCTCTCCATTCTCTCTCTATTCTCTCTCTCTCTCTATTCTCTCTCTCCATTCTCTCTCTCTCCATTCTCTCTCTCTCCATTCTCTCTCTCCATTCTCTCTCTCTCCATTCTCTCTCTCTATTCTCTCTGTCCATTCTCTCTCTCTCCATTCTCTCTCTCTCTATTCTCTCTCTCTCTATTCTCTCTCTCTCCATTCTCTCTCTCTATTCTCTCTCTCTTCATTCTCTCTCTCTCCATTCTCTCTCTCTCCATTCTCTCTCTCTTCATTCTCTCTCTCTTCATTCTCTCTCTCCATATTCTCTCTCTCCATTCTCTCTATTCTCTCTCTTCATTCTCTCTCTATTCTCTGTCTCCAATCTCTCTCTCCATTCTCTCTCTCTCCATTCTCTCTCTCCATTCTCTCTCTCTTCATTCTCTCTCTCTCCATTCTCTCTATTCTCTCTCTTCATTCTCTCTCTATTCTCTGTCTCCAATCTCTCTCTCCATTCTCTCTCTCTCCATTCTCTCTCTCCATTCTCTCTCTCCATTCTCTCTCTCTTCATTCTCTCTCTCTCCATTCTCTCTCTCTTCATTCTCTCTCTTCATTCTCTCTCTCTCCATTCTCTCTCTCTCCATTCTCTCTCTCTATTCTCTCTCTTCATTCTCTCTCTCTATTCTCTCTCTTCATTCTCTCTCTCTATTCTCTCTCTCTCCATTCTCTCTCTCTATTCTCTCTCTCCATTCTCTCTCTCTTCATTCTCTCTCTCTCCATTCTCTCTCTCCATTCTCTCTATTCTCTCTCTTCATTCTCTCTCTATTCTCTGTCTCCAATCTCTCTCTCCATTCTCTCTCTCTCTCCATTCTCTCTCTCTCCATTCTCTCTCTCTCCATTCTCTCTCTCTTCATTCTCTCTCTCTTCATTCTCTCTCTCTCCATTCTCTCTCTCTATTCTCTCTGTCCATTCTCTCTCTCTCCATTCTCTCTCTCTATTCTCTCTCTTCATTCTCTCTCTATTCTCTCTCTCTCCATTCTCTCTCTCTATTCTCTCTCTTCAAGTTAACATGATGAAGAAAATCGCAGCTTGTCGTGTTACAGAGAAACCGCAAAGCAGCGTAAACTCCTCTGTCCTGAAGAGGTCAAAAACGTTCAGTTACAGCTTCACCTCTGACTGTTACGAAGCGCTGACACTGGAGACTCCTTCCATAAACGTTACATAAACATTTTCTCAACATATTAACAATTTGTTAAAATCTGTTTATTACCAGCGGAGCGTCGGCTGTACGAGTCCCTGTGAACGAGCTGTTACTATGGAAACGATAACATATCGGAGCGAGAGCATTAATATAAACCTGCGCTGCTGTCAGAGCTGCTGTTATAGAGAACTAATCAACACCTCCTGACTGGAGAATGTGAGGAAGGTTATCAGGTTCGTCAGGTTGCACAGGGTCACAGGTTTCCGAGTTGGTTTGTGATTATTAAAGCTTCTCCGTGAGGCTCTCAGTAAAACGCCATCACTCTGTCGGTATAAAAGTGTCGGTATATTGTGCAGAAACACGTCGGGAGTCATTTCTGGTTCTTCCAGATGATTTGTCAGAGGGTTTGGAACACAGCAGTGATCGTTTCCGAGCGTTCGGCCCTCGCGTCCCCGGTGGAAGGCTTTTATTAAGTCTAGACTTCTTCACAAAGCTATTCGCTATAAAATGAGAGTTTTTTTTTTAATCGAAATGAAAATGAAGGAAATACATCACAGCAACAATATTAGACTTTCACTGGAAGTTTCAGCAAACAGAGTTTTTAGATCTAAGGTGTAGAAAATCAGGACCTAATACTGAATGAAATGAATATAAAGGAATCTGTCTATACAGAGGCAGAGATGTCCGTAAAACCTTTCATCTGTACGCAAAATAATAATACATTTATCTCATGAAATTATGCAAATCACATCTCGGTGTAACGGAATAAACATCTGCAAACATCTGTGTGAACAAACTGGTACTGACACGGAGGATAAGGCTACTGCGAGGTCAGGAGCAAAGGTTAATAAAGTTCAGTTATTTACAGATAAACAGCGATGTGTGA
>CM042552.1:21096568-21121568 GCA_023630585.1 Cranoglanis bouderius
AAACGTAAACAAAAAACATCCCAGGAAAGAAACCGTACTGTTCCTCCTCGCCGTGGTGGGACTCTTACTTAAGCTCCAGACTGTAAAGGTTTTAAATATAAACTTCACACACATTTCCATATAAAGGATCCACACTAAAAAGTTACAAAACCGCAGCAGGAGGAAAAGTACCGTTAGTACCCTTTTCACACAGAGTGGAGGTTTTTCAGTGTAAAACATGACGCTGTCAGGATTTCTGTCATTATTAAGATTCCCACTGATACAGGAGCGTGTAATTATTGATACTTTAATGATGACATCACGCCGTCATTGTTTGCAAATTAAATTAATCGGACACTTCTGTCTCTAAACTTCACTCTCTTCATTTCATCTCGTTAAATCATTATATACAAGCCTTAAAATCATTATATACAAGTTTATCTATCTTTTAGCTCAAGCCCTAACCTCCTGGCAGAGGCAAACTGGATTTTAGTTAAAGCAAAAAATACATATATATATATATATATCTCCTTGGACTTAACAGAATTTACGACGCCAGTGAGCTGGTGATCTCCAGCTGTTATTGGGAGGATCGGTTTATTCTCTGCACATCAGTATGAGGAGAAGGTTCAGGTGGAGGTACCTGCAGGTTGTGCCTTTCTAATCTCATCTCCAGAATATTGTTTTGCTCTTCCAGCTTCTGGCGTTCCGACTCCAGCTCCTCAATCTTCTGCCTGCAGAAATGAATAAATCGTTACACTTTAATAAGCTGCTGGTTAATCGGGGAGAACAGCGCCTGGGTTGACGTCTGAAAGCTTCCACACGTCTGTCCGAGTCTGTCCGAGTTCTGTGTAGATCCACTTTAAGAAACGGAGGCCGTTTTCACCTTCACGGAGTTCACACGAAGAACAAAGACGGTCCGAGAGACCGTGGGTTCGGTTCGGTTCTAATCGAGGTCTAGCACTGCGGTGAGAAACTGATTCAACTCTGAATCGACTCTGAACTGAATCAGTCGTGCCGTGTGTTCTGGGCTTTCTGTCGATTTTGTTCGAGCTGCTAAAGCGAGCCAACACACAGAGCTGTAGTGCTGCAGAACCGTCACGTGTCCGGGAGGTTTGGACAAAACAAAACACACTTACACACACACACACACACACACACACACACACACACACACACACACACACACACAGCTCAGCATGACTTCACGGTGCTAATGGAAAAGTCGTGTTGACCCGAAACTGGCCACACAAAGAGGCGCTGGGAGAATCGCACTCCTGAGGCAGAGGAACAAAAAGGAAGCGCGGAGAGGAAGTGTTGACAGCGGGCTGCACTCGCTCGGCGTCTAATCCAAACACGGGGTTGAGTCACACACTGACACACTGACACAGATTTCCACATCCGATCCCATTTCACACTGAGCCAAACACCAACTGTGGGCTAGACATCGGTGTGCGCGAGAGAGAGAGAGAGAGAGAGAGAGAGAGAGAGAGAGAGAGAGTACACTTCTCTGTGTGTGGTTTACATCCTGATTGTTGATAAACATCTCTGAATAACAGTCTGTCTTTATCACTCACGTTAATTTTATTAAACCTGAAAAACCCTGAACAGGAATAATGTGCAGTCGTATAGTGATAGTGATGTGAGCTGCTTTCATAAATCACTTCTCTAAGGTAGAAACTGGAGTGTGTGTGTGTGTGTGTGTGTGTGTGTGTGTGTGTGTGTGTGTGTAGAATAGCTTACATTCACACTTTCTAGTATCTGCATTTACCAGTGAGAGCGGAGTTTCTAACCATCATCATCCATCATCATTATTTACAGCTCAAATGTTTGTTCCGGCCTTGAAAACGTAATAACTAAAGTTATCTGTAATGTCAGCTATATACAGGGTGTAATGAGACTAAAGATGATCTCGCTAATGCGAGATGGAGGGAAGGGGGCGGGGCTTCATGGGGTCAGTTAATATCAGAGAAACATCAAAACGCTCACGCAGCTGTCAATCATTCCCGACCGGTGTTGTTTTTATCGTGGGGAATAAAGAAGCGGTGTATTTACGGAGATGTTCACTCGTAGCGGTGTACTCCCACGTGAAACAGCGTCAAAGTTGGGCAGGTCCGAGTTATAAATGTGATTCAGCGGTTTAAATGCACACACTGTAATTTAGAAAATGTCATTTTTCGGCTGCTCTCATGTCTAATGAGGTGACTGGCGAGCGAGGACAGACCTCACGTCGTAACGTCTCTGACTAATTAAAATAAATGTCAGGATTGTTTGCTCTTGCTGCAGGAGGATTAAAAACGAACCCGAGCGTGATGAAGAACGGACGGCAACGCCGGCTCGAGAGCGCCGTCTAAAAATAGCAGCTTTTTGGAGAGAAAACTAGTAAAGCTCCCGCTCGTGTCACAGGTCTCCAGAAATCCCGACGTGTCTCGGTAAACAGGAACGGAGCAGCGAGGAGACGATCCGTACGTGACCTTTCTCCTCCCGCTCCGATCAGTCTTTCCATCCTCCTGCCATGTTTACCTAATTTTCTCCTCTACTTAATAGGTTTAACCGAGGGATCCGTTTCCATGGCAACTGACCCTGTCAGTAGCGGTGATGAGGAAATCCTTCTGTCCGTGGGGGCGGGGCGGGGGGATACAGTGCTGATGTGTAAATAACACATAATCCTTAAACATTTGCTGTAACTAAACGTCCCGTTTTCCTCTTTATTACTTCCTCTGAACGCGCTCCTCACCGGCTCCGGCTCGCTTTCTTGTCATTTTTCTTTCTGTTCAGCAAAACTAATGATTAATGTATGAAGCGACAACAGGCAGTGTGAGGCGCTCTAATTAACTCCGAGCTCGTTAAAGACAAAAGATCAAAAGGGACAAAAGGACAATTTACACCATGACTTGTGAGATCAAAGAGAGTGAAATTAATTAGAAATAATTTTACTTCCACAGCACTTCAGTAACGCCAGAGGACACAAGAACATTCAATTAACTCAGAGAATGTTCTTTACACACTGTGTGTTTATAAACTCACTGGGCACTTTATTAGGAACACCACTCTAACACTGGGTAGGACCTACTTCTGCTCTCAGTTCTTCATGGCATGTTGGAAACATTCCTTTGAGGTTCTGCTCCATGTTGAGAGGATGACATGATGACATCACGCACTTCCTGCAGATGTTCCAGCTGCACGTTCATGCTGTGAATCTTCCGTTCCACCACATCCCAGAGGTGATCTACTGAGCTCAGATCCGGGGACTGGGAAGGAAGGCCGCTGAAGAACACTGAACTCGTTGTTCGTGAAACCGGTTTGAGACGACTTTTGCTTTGGGGCATGGAGCATCATCGAGCTGGAAGCAGCCTTTAGAAGATGGTAAATTGTGGCCATGTAGGGATGCACGTGGTCAGCTACAATACTCAAACAAGCCACTGATTAATTGGTATTAATGGGTGGAAGTGTGCTGAGGAAACATTCCCCACACCATTACACTACCTCCACCACCTCGAGTGCTGACGCAAGGTCCACGGATTCATGCTGTCGGCGCCAAATTCTGACCCGACCATCTGTGTTCCTCAGCAGAAATCGATATTCATCAGACCAGGCGACGTTTCTCCAGCCTTCACCTGTCCAGTGTTGGTGATCCTGTGCCCACTGCAGCCTCAGCTTCCTGTTCTTGGCTGACAGAAGAGGAACCCGACGTGGTCTTCTGCTGTTGTAGCCCATCTGCCTCAAGGTTCGACGTGTTGTGCATTCTGAGGTGCTTTTCTGCTCACCACAGTTGTACGGAGTGGTTATCTGAGTTACTGTAAACTTTCTGTCAGCTCCAACCAGTCTGACCGAGTATCCTCAGTATGAGCAGAGATATGTGTGTGTGTGTGTGTGTGTGTGTAAAACTGCGTTATTACAGAAAGTAGCATCTGATTGGTGCAAGAACAGACTTTATTGTCCAATCAGTTTTCACTACGAGGCGTCAAGCTTTTGTTTGCTTTTTTGTTGTGTCATGTTGTCAAATGATGTTTTTGCTGTATTGCCCATAATACCCTGATACACAGGTGTGTACGTATATAGTCACACACACACACACACACACACACACACACACACACACACACACACACACATAGAAAGCATGTACAGGTCTCTTACCTTAAGAATGTAATCTCCTCCTCTGTTGCTATGTGACTCGCCTCAGAAACAGAAGACTTCTGTTCTTTCAGAGCCTCCAGTTCCACAGCAACCTGACACACACACACACACACACACACACACACACACACACACACACACACACACATTGTCATGCATACTGCTAAACATATAAATGATAGAGATGTGTTTTCACTGTAAGGGAGCATTCTGTCTTCCTCATTTCACAGGTTCTCACTCAGTCTATTACACACACACACACACACACACACACACACACACACACACACACACACACACACACACCATGTAAACACCACACTCTGTTAGTGCGGTTGCTACGACGATGTGGAAGACTTTGCTAAACGAGTAACAGCCTGAACCTCGCCGTCTTTGTCTCGTGTGTAGTGAGAGTTGTGCACGAGGGGGCGGAGTTTGTCTCAAATGGAGGCGTGTCTTAGTTATTTGCGATTTTAACATTTTTTCTTGCGTGATATTGGCTGGAGTGAGGAGCAGGGTTAAGTCCAGCGCCACTGTGTGACAGTTTGATGTAACTGCATGACGTCACGCTGAAGTTTATAAGTATGTACACCCCTCACTCGTCTACTCGTGTGTGTGTGAAGGAGAACAGGCTAATAACAGACATGCTAACATGGTTAAAAGTCTTCGCAGTGCTACTTTCCTCAGAGTCAGCCTGTCCTCATGGGGTCTGATTTGAGAGAACATCGGGATGATGTTAATACGCTAGGTCCCCCCCCCCCCCCCACACACACACACTTGTGCGCTAAGCAACGAGGCAACGTTTTGATTGGACCGATTTTTCTACCAAACAAATCCGTTTAATTTTACTGCGTTTATTCTTACAGAGAAAATGAGCTTATTAAAAATAACACATTTTTATTCTGTTTATTTTACCCAACTAAATGTATCAAAATTCAGTAACTTATTTCTACTACATTTATATTTACAGACTAAAATAATTCATTTACATTATTAATGATTGAAATAAATAAACTTTGCTTTATTTGTCTATTTATTTATTATTTTTTTCAGCGACCACGTTCCTTTGGTCTCTTGTTGCCGACACGAGCGAGGCTTGTGAAAAGTGAAAATAACTGCTTTATTTGCGTTCGCTCTGAGAGCTGATTCAGCTGAAAACGCAGTAAAGTCTAATTTCCCATAATTACTGTAGCAAGGAGTAAAAAAAAAAAAAAAAATCATAAAAGTCCTACAGATGAGGCGTAAATATTATCACCTCTGTGCTGAAGTGTTTACAGGTGAAGGTGTAAATTACACACTGAGAGGAATCAGGAACATCAGATCCGCCGTGTGTTAGAAATAAACCGACTCCATTTATCTCAATTCGTCGCTTTTATATCATCAACCACACAGTGGCGGCTTCGAGTTGAGCACTTCTCCAGGAAATATCTGCTCTCCTGCCCCTTACTGAGACGCCCCGCGCTTCACTGAGACGCCACCATTACACCGCCGTTACACCGCCATTACACCGCCATTACACCGCCAATACACCGCCAATACACCGCCATTACACCGCCATTACACCGCCATTACACCGCCAGTACACCGCCAATACACCGCCATTACACCGCCATTACACCGCCATTACACCGCCAATACACCGCCATTACACCGCCAGTACACCGCCAATACACCGCCATTACACCGCCATTACACCGCCATTACACCGCCAATACACCGCCATTACACCGCCAATACACCGCCAATACACCGCCATTACACCGCCATTACACCGCCATTACACCGCCAATACACCGCCAATACACCGCCAATACCATTACACCGCCATTACACCGCCATTACACCGCCAATACACCGCCATTACACCGCCAATACACCGCCATTACACCGCCATTACACCGCCAATACACCGCCATTACACCGCCAATACACCGCCAATACACCGCCATTACACCGCCAATACACCGCCATTACACCGCCATTACACCGCCAATACACCGCCATTACACCGCCATTACACCGCCTCTTCCAATACTCTACACTGTCTCTACATTGCCTCTACACCGCTCAATTCTGATTGGTCAGAATCAGGTGTTGATTAATTCTCTATACCAGCAGCTCTGACAGTAGCGCAGGTTTATATTAATGCTCTCGTTCTGATACCTTATCGTTTCTATAGTAACAGCTCATTCACAATAATCAACCAAGTACTGTAATGCAAAATCAAACAGAAAAGTGATTCAGAGTGTGTGTGTGTGTGTGTGTGTGTGTGTGTGTGTGTGTGTGTGTGTGAGTGTGTGTGTGTGTGTGTGTGTGTATACCTGGTGTGCTTGCAGTTTGAAGGTTCCAGCCTCCTCCTGTGCTTTAGAAAGCTGAATCTACCACAACAGGAAAGAGGGGAAAAAAACCCACAGCAGTGTATTATAAACTCTTTATATTTATTATAATCAGTATCTTGATGTGTTACATAATAATATAGTGTGTGTGTGTGTGTGTGTGTGTGTGTGTGTGTGTGTGTGTGTGTGTGTGTGTGTGTAAAACAGGAATTCAGATCTTCACCTCCATCTCAGCGTTGTGATTCTGGACTTTCTGCAGCATCTCCTCAGCTTCTTTAACTCTGCGTGTGAGCTGAGGAGAATACTCACTGGCTGCTAGTTCACTATCATACGACTCCAGAATCGCCCTCATACCGTCACGCTCCTGAAACACACACACACACACACACACACACACACACACACATCAAATAAACTGGTCGTAGATTTCTAAACATGAACCTTCTAACTCTCCACAGCGACACCATGACAGTGCAGGAAAGAAAACACCTACAAATAATAAAACACCCAATAAACCCAAATCATCACGTGTTAACGTGCGTGCGCTCGTTTCTCCCACACTTCCTGTGGATTAAGTAAGAGTACGGCACGTTTCATTCTCCGTTTGTCTATTAAAGAAGACGAATAAACACAAAGCGCCTGTGGTGTGAAGATCTCATTTTAGAGTCGATTAAACAGAAAATCTAGCCCCGAAGCTACGGCCCGAAAGATCAATAACACCTCGTGATTCATTATCCAGAGGAGCGTTAAATGAACAAAAAAACCCACAAAACACACAGAAAAGAGTGTAAACGCCAAGACCGTTTCTTATTTACACGCAAACACAAACGCTGCTTTTATCTGTAGCTGTGTGCAGGTTGTTAATGTCTGCCTCCGAATCCTCTACTTTTACTCTGATCAAATATCCCAGAATAAAAAAGTCTGGATTTCTTTCAGTGAAAGTAACAAAAAAAAACGTAAAATTACTTATAAAACGTAGCATCTCAAAAATGAGAATTTTTGTCACACATCATGATTTAATTGTCCAGAACTGTGACATGAACATGAGCATTTACACCATTTCAGGTTCAAGGACAGTAGATGTGGGGAAGGGGGCGGGGCTTCCAGGTGGTCAGCTCATATCGGAGAGTTCAGAACACCTACACAACTGTCAATCATTCCTGATTCGCATGTCCCCTGTCGTTTTATCGGAGAGAAAAGACGACGTTCTTGTGAGATCACGTAAACATTTAGGAAGTTATGGAAAACATTACGTGAACCTGATTTAATCATCTTCGTACAGACTGACCAGACCTTGGTGAGGAGCAGAACTCTCTTCTGCAGGCGACGGACCAGTGCGTCCTGGTTCTCTCGCTTCTTCTGCTCCTCCAGAGCTCTGGCGCGAAACTCGGCCGTCTCGGACTGCAGCTGCGCGCGAGTCTTCTCCGACGTGCGATTGCTGACGGACAGGGAACAGGACGTGAGAACACGTGAGAGACAGAAAGACGTGCGCAGGTAAACAGACGGTATGTCAGACACAGCGTTCTCTCAGTGAGGGATGTAAAGAGGTCACATCTTTAAACGTGTACATCAATCTGCACATCCAGATGTTCAATTACGGCAGCTCGTACAGCTGTATTCCTCGGCATTATACAGAAAACGTTTTCTAGACCGTTGAACAGTAATATATAAAAACATAAAGCAGTGAGTGATCGCAGTTCAGCGGTGTGTGTTTTCATGTGGTGAAAGATGACTGAGACACAGAACGCAGACATGTTTGTGTTTTTCACTAAATAACTCCTGAATTCTAAAAGCGTGAGCCGCCCGACTCGCTTCATCTCCCGAAATTAGTCTTATTTCCATTTCTCACGCTCGTGCGTCTGTTTGCTGCTGCTGCTTCCTTAGCATTTAAATTAATTAGCCTGCGAGGCGTCGCAAATAACGCTAATATTTTACACAGAGGACTGCAGCGAAACTTCAGCTATTTAAAAAAACCCTGAGATTTATTTAAATATTTATTGTTTGGGTTATAATCCAGCTTGTGGACAGCTTAGCTTTTTAAATCTATCTTTATTTTAAGGAAATTTACCTTCTCTCACACTCCATCACAGTGTTTTGATTAAGCCTGAGGCTTCCTCGAGGGACTGTAATACCGTGTTCAGAATCAACCAATCACATTCAAACACGTGTTAAATACTAATTAACGTACACCTGCTACGGCAGCATTAAAAGAACCGCAGCAATTTCTGGCAGGTACTGCTTGCTCCCTACATGTGACGACAATCTCCCGAAATCTTCATACCTCTGGGCTTTGGGGTAGGGGGGCAAGACGGAAGCCTTTTTTAACCAGATGTATACAAAATACATCCAATCTCCCAAATCCATGTGGAATAATATGTTATGGTCTGATGGGACCCAAGTTGAACTTTTTGGCCGTAATACCAAAATATATGTCTGGCACAAAAAAAAAAAACCACAGCACATCACCAAAAGAACACCATCCCCATGGTGAAGCCTGGTGGCGGCAGCGTCATACTAACGGGCTGTTTTTCTTCAGCTGGAACTGGGGCTTTAATCAGGGTGGAGGGAATAATGAACAGCTCTGACACGAAACCTTAAGTCTTCTGCTAAAACACTTAAGATGAAGAGGAATTTCTCCTTTCAGCACGACAACGACCCGAAGCAAACCTCCAGATCAACAAAGGAACGACTTCACCTAAACAAGATCAAGGTTTTGGAATGGCCCAGCCAGAGTCCAGACCTAAATCCAATCAGAGATCTGTGATGGTGACCTGAAGAGGGAAGTGTACAGGAGACGTCCAGCCAATCTGACAGAGTGAGAACGCTTTTATGAGGAAGAACGGCAAAATATTCCTAAGTGAAGACGCTCCAAACTGATGGACTCTTATTGACCCTAAAAGACTGAATGCTGTGATCAAATCTAAAGCTGCTTCAGCTCAGTATTAGTTTAGGGGTGTGTTCACTTGGTACTTTTCTGTTTTTCCCTAAAATGATTCTCACTTTAATTAATCGCTTAAAATTAGAAAAGGTTCTGACATCATTTATATTGGTTGAATTTTTTTTTTTTTTTTTTTCCATTCCAGATTCCAGCTCCTCCTCAGACGTTCCCAATCCGACTGAGATGTAATTTCTCCAGCAGGTCCTGGTTCTGCTGATGGAAGCCACTAACGCAGTCTGGGCTGATATTCCGATTAAACGTCTGAACTGATCCCAGGTGAGTTTTAATAAGATTTTAATATAGAAACATTTAAAAAATGGCACCTCGAGTCACAGCATCTCAGAACAGGAGCTGAACGGCAAATGTGATCTTTATTCGAACAGTCGAACAGTTTAAATGACGACACTAGGAGCAGAACTGTTTCTGTACACTTTCACAAGAAATGAAGAAAATGTAGTAAATGACAGCACAATTTAAAAAAGGTCTCTGAAGACAATAACAGCAGTCTCATTAGTGTCATGATTCATAATTAGCAAATTCTAAGCACCCTAAAGAGTCTGGAGCCCATTAGAGAGAGAGCTGACATCAGTATTCTAGTCTGACTGAACCACTGAAGCAACGAAATGTGCGCCGCGGACATATGGCAGCTTCCGTGGACCGAATACGTCTGAATTACAGAACAGGTAAGAGAGTGAGAGAGAGTTGAAAGAAAATATCCCAAAATTTGAAGATCACTCAGGGCGACATTATATCCGTTAAATAAAACGTAAAGAACACGGCACGTCTGAGGCTCTGAAACCTAGAGGAGACCATCTACCAGAATTCAGTGAGAGGGTAAAGAGGGGATTAGTCAGAGACACAACTGAGGAACACAGAGGAACTGTGAAAGAGCCGGAGAGATCCACAGCTCCATCCACAGACCGAGAAGCTGAACATTCGACTGGACTTTATGGAAGAGCAGCACGCTGTATGAAAAGGTTCTCTGGTCTGAACTGAACTTTTTATGCTTTGGCAGAAACCCAACACCCTGAGAACACCATCCCGCTGTGAAGCATGGTGGTGGTAGTTTCATGTTGTTGGGGTACTTTTCATCAGCAGGGACTGAGCAAGATAGATGGAACTAAATATAGGGACATTTCTAGAACATTCTGCCAAAGCTAAACTAGACTGATTCACCTCCAGGAACCCGAATGTGTCCGAATGGCCCAGTCAAGGCCCAAATTGCCGTTCACCAACAACAACGTTCTCCATCCAGTCTGACAGAGTTTGAACTGTTTTCTGGGTGAAAACATCAGGATCCAGATGTGCAAAGCTAACAGAGACATATCCCATCTGTGATTACAGCCAAAAGTGGTTCTACCGAGTACTGCCCGGGGGTACAGATGCATATGTTTGATATGTATTTACACCACCTTCCCCAGTACGGTGCCGTGAACTTTCGTTTTAGGACAGGTGAGAATTAAAGCGTCTGTAAGGGTGATTAACAGGGCGTTCCTGTTATACATAGGTGAAGAATCTTATTTAAGAAGATCTATCTGGTCTGGAGCGTATCATTACTCGAGTCTAGGTTTGAGTGCTATTGATTTCTATGTCATTAACATCTGGATCAGATTTACATTACAAACATTTAGTCTAAACAAGTTCATGTTATTTTCCATCACTACATCTGCTGATGGCTCTAACCGCCTGTCTCTCGGTTGCGTACTCGCGCTCCAAGAGGAAATACTTCGCGCAGTTTCTTCCCGTGATGATGATTATACGCCGTCTAATAACACATCATAACATTATTTTGCTCGTACGGTTCGTTTTTTTTTTTTTTTTAGAAAATCAACAGTTACATTACATAACACAGTCGTTGATTATTGATGAATCGTCGTTAACATGACTTACAGTGTAATACCGCTCCGAAGTTAATGATTTGTTAATGTTTATGAGTCTAATCTGAAAGGTGCCAAAATGAATATTAACGAGAAGCCTGATCAGTGGAGCAGGTCGATAATCTTGCTTTATACAAACTAGCCGTCACTACATGCTACATAAATCCTCCAGTCGCTCCACCTCTTTATAAAGCTAAAGCTAAGCCTAACCCTAACCCTAGAACTAGTCCTTATTTATACTGTACAGAGCTAACGCTTACATCTGACACCTACATACAACTTTAAAGAAATAAACAAATAAGAAAATATCTTGAATACGGTCAGATTTATCAAATATTTCTTGTGAGATTGTTCTAAATCAAATATAAGATGCTTTTTCACATTTCAAGCTTTAAATTCATTAATTATTCTATTGCCAGATCATTTTGCTTACAATTACAGAATATATCTATAATATATAAATATGTCTATAATAATCATGTATTTGATTTATTGTAATCTTTAAACAGGAAATATTAGAAACATTCGACGATATTTAAGATTAAGACTATATATATATATATATATATATATATTTTGCAGTGCAATAGACTTCTTGTTAAACTTTAGGCATGAAAGAAGTTGGGATATGCAGTGACAGGCAGGAGAAGCAGCCAATCAGGGGAGAGTGAGAGTGTAACACACTGGGAGTGAGAGCTTGGTGTGTAGTGTGTAGTGTTTGTTGTGTATTGTGTTCCTTACTTGCTGGTCAGAGTGTAGTTCTGCTGTTTCAGACTCAGCTCTCTCTGCTGGATCTGCATCACTTCCCTGGACACGTCCTCCGGCTTCCTGTGAAGAAAATGACGAAATTAAATTTCACGTAACAAAACATCCGATTCTCCCTGAACTGCTCTACACTGCTTAGTGTTATTATTAGTGGAGCACTGTTTACACACACAGCCATTTACACCGTAAACTAAATAACTCACCACAGCGCTGTTCAACTCCGGATGCTGATTGGTCAGAAGGTGATTAGTTCTCTTTAACAGCAGCTCGGACAGATAGTGAAAGATAGTTACAGCCGCTTTAACCAAACCGATAACAAGAACACGTTTCTCAGACGTTCCACAACATTAAACGGATAAAGATCATCTTCTCTGATTAATAAAAATTGCTGTTGAGGAATAAAACATGAATAATCAACTCCAGGGTGCTAACAGTAACTCTGCTCCATCACACCATGCTGTGGTTGATTAGTTTCCTAGAACAGGACACGACCTAATGTTTTATTCCTTAATGACAGTGGCTACTTTACATTCACTAAACATCTTCACAATGAAACTGTTAAACAGATCAAAGCTTTATAGTGAAAATAACGACGTGATGATTCAGTGCGTCGAGAATAAACCTTTAGTTAGTGTTGATATAAAAACTTTCTGATGAACTTAAGCTTTAATGTCATCACCTCTCGACTCATTAATGCAACAGAACTTTTTTTTTTTTTTTAACTAGATTGCGTGATTATTTCCGTGAATCATCAAGTGTAATTATAGAAAATGAGGCAGGAGCATGCACCAGACACCGTGAAATTATCTCCTGACGTGCATCCTTAAACACTTCCTGTAGCCGGGCTAAAAGAGGTGGAAATATCATCACTCTGACACACAGCTGATTTCAGACTTCATCTCCATCGCTGAAGACCAGCCAGGATCCTTTACTGCACACGAAATCTAATAGTAATAATAATAATAATAAGAAGAAGAAGAAGAAGAAGTATTGACAAATCACTTGGGGTCGTTCTGTTACAGGAAAATAATCACCGACAGCATGGTGTGATGAAGCTGAATTTCTCTTAGCACCCTGAAGTTGATTCTTTTCCTCTAACAGCACGTCCCCGTGTGTTTTATTCCTCTTACTCCACAGCAACTCACCAACTATTACAATTTTCTATCCATTAATACTTTTTATCCGTTTATAGTTACATTTAACATAGTGGAAGTTCTGACTGATGTTACAGCAGCTATAAACAGTCCTTCCCTCACCAGCCTCTCTACGCAGAAACAGAAAGAAGCAAAGAAGCGTAACCTCCTCTGTGCCGACACTGGAGACTCCTTCCATAAATGTTACACAGATAAACGTTTCGCGGCAGAAAACTTCACCGCGGTTACGATTTTTTAAATAGTTTTTAATAGTTAAGATTGTGTATAAGACACGCTGAGCACTGAGAGGGTGATGAGGAGCTGGGAACACTTCATCCTGGAAGGAAATGAAGACTAATCACATGTACAGATGTAAAATTTAAAGCGAATAAGAGCGATTACGGAGCTGAGTTTTAATAAATCGCTTAAAAGATCATCACGCGCCGATGAATCAACAGGGAGAGGATAAAGCAATCGGAGAAGATCTGAGGAGGTCCGGAGAGTCATTGATAATATGAATCATTATGAATGGAATGAAAATAAAGATGAGAGGGATGTATGGAGAAGGTCACAGGGCATGTCGGAGAACAAAAACAGGTCAAAAACATCTCAGTAGGCCTGCAGTATTTCACTGCTTAATGGAGTGTCGAGAAATAAAACCAAAACACCAGCATTTTACACATCACCGTACTAATCCCACATCACACACACACACACACACACACACTACAGAAATGATGAAAAGCTTCACGTCAAAAACGTCACACATGCAGGATCCTCACGGGCGTGACGTACAAACAGAAAAGGAGAGGGGGGGGGAACAGGCCGGATCTGTTGGTTTGATCAGAGCGCCCTCCTGTGGTCAGGATTAGTATCATTTCTTTGGAAACGTAAACATTCCAGCCTCATTATTAATCCCTATTTTGGGAATGTTTATAAAACGTCGAGCACCTCGTCAGCGGAAGTGAACGTGTCCGAGATTCCCAGCTTCAAACGGCGAGAAGAAAAACATCACCGTGACATTTCGAGACGTCGTGTCCTGATATTATCGGAAATAAATAAAAGATATTTATATTAAGAGATTTCGCTTCAGGTGTTCAGTGAGGAATGAAACAGTTAGAGGTGTGCTGTTGTAGGAAAACAATCAACCCTACCTGAAGCTGATTATTTTCCTATAACAGCAATTTGCCGATCAGGATTTATTAATGAACCACACGTCATACTTTTTATCCATTTATAGCTACATTTAGGTGGGAAACCTCTACACGAATACGAGCATAAACGTGCAGCGCGGCTAGACAACCGTATTACGTAGATCAACTGCACAACCGGAGATAAACATGTACATCCTGTTTGTGATTCTCTTTGCAGTTCTCACTCCTGAGAATAACGACTGCCTGTAACGGGGTGCAGGAAGAGACGCTAAACTCCTAAACGTGAAGAATTCATGCACACGTCATCATTTCTCTTTAATATTAATCATTAAAGCAGTGAGGTCTGATAGTTTTGTCTGCTCTCACACAGTGTAACGTTTTAGCGTAGCGTTTCTCACGGGACGAACGTGTCAGAGCTGACGTGATCGATATATTATTCATAAAACGTACATTTGTTCTCTCTCTCTCTCACACACACACACACACACACACACACACACACACACACACAGAGCTTGTGTAAGAGCTCTTCTCATTGATAAGGTGAAAGCTCTCTCAGTGAGGATGTAGAGAGCACTCAGGTCTGGAACATCAATACTTCATACGCTCCGCTCCACACGTGGCTCCACTACAGCAGCAGCTCCGGGGGGAATTATAACGCTTCCTAAACCAGTTCACTAAAAACACACGCTCCGATGATTGACAGGTTTGGGGTCGGAAGAACGGCGGGCCGCTAGGTGATCGATGATCCGTTAGAAGCGCTGAATGTTCCGGTAGAGAACCACGTGGAGAACACGTCCAACCTCTGCTACCTTCTCCGTATCTTCAGGTTAGAGAACAGCGCTGTGGTGCGAATGCTGTTAATGAATGTTTAGTTTTGGTGTAAAAATGCAAAGGATTATTACAGGCTCGGTGATGAAGCAGGACGTCTGAAGTTTGGTGTCGTTTCTGGACACGTTCCTGTGTTTACACCATCACTAAATATAATTCCATCTAAATCTCACACTGATTTTAAACTCCAAACACACACAGTGAGGGACAGACTGGAACTCATGACCCGTTACTGATTCATTCCACAGATCTGCTCGTGTGACTCGTGTTCAAATCACGATATTCCACGTGTTCCACCTCGGCCGCTGAAGATCCGTGTTTTTGCAAAATATGGAAAAAGATGGTAGAAGACGGAAACGGCATCAACCACCAGAACGAGTTAAAGAGCATCTGTTCTTCGTTCCTTACCTGATGTTGAGGCCGGTGGTCTGGCCGATGTTCTCCCAAGCCTGCAGCTCCTGAACTAATTTCTGTTAAAGGAAGTTAGAAGGAAAAGAAGAAGAAGAAGATGAAGAAGGATTTTAGGTTTTAGGAAACGACACAGAGTTACTGTTACACCCATAACATTTATTATTATGATCCCAGAACAGTAGGTTTCCGAGTGTTTTATCTCCTTTATATCACAACAATTTGCTGATGATTACAATTTATTTTATTAATTACAACTTTTTATCCATTTATAGTTGCATTTAATGTCACTGAAACAAGTTCTCACTTTATGTAAAAAAAAAAAAAAACAAACAAAAAAACTAAACCAGCTTGTCATGTCACCTAGAAACCTTACAGTTACGGCTTTACCTCCGACACTGGAGACTCCTTCCAAGTGAATGAGCTGTTACTATAGAAACCATAACCTGCGCTACTGTCGGAGCTGCTGTTATAGAAAACTAATCAGCACCTCCTGATGTGAATTCAGGATAATGATCACTGATGATAAATATTATACATGTGTATTCTGAAACTATTCCATATTTAATATAATATACAGAGAGTTTAAACACTAGACTTATTAAACTGTAACTAACCAACTCCAGTTCCTGCCCACGTTCTCCATCTGATCCTGCAGGAAGGAGCTCTGATTCCTCCACACAGACGATATTAAAGCAGCAGGAGGTCCAGACTACTGAAACATTCATCACCATGTGGCTGCACTCTTCTGTAATCAACTATTTTTATCCACTAAAGTAGAGGAGGAAGCCTGAGACGAGCTGGGAGACAGAGAGTTATTCCCACTGAAGTGTTTCCGGAAGAGGCTTCATTTACCCAGGAAGTGGCTTTAGCAGGAATAATCTGACTTTAAGTTTCAGACATCTTCAGGACGGAGGAGTTTACACTTATTTACGGTTTCTCTGTAACATGATGCATCAAGCCGCGCCTTTTTTTCGTCTTATTAACTGTAAGAGACAGAATAAAGAGGCGGCTGGTGAGGGAACGAGTGTTTATAGCTGCTATAACGTAAGCGACAACAGGAACCAACTCGTTTCACCGACATTAAACGCAACTATAAATGGATAAAAGTGACATTTTGTTCTTTATTAAATAATAAACTGTAATAGTTGGTTTGTTGCTGTGGTGTAAGAGGAATAAAACACTGGGGGACGTGCTGTTAGAGGAAAACAATCAGCTTCAGGATGGTAACAGTGACTCCTCTTCATCACACGACTACATTGTTGATTCATTTCCTGTAACAGTTGTTTTTGTTTTTTTTAGATTAATGTTCTTTAGACAAATGTCTCTATTTTGTTCTCAGCAGATTTATATAATTATAGAAATGATGTTCTCGGCGCATGTGTTGGAGATGGCGGGTGGCCGAGATCCCTGTGTGTCTTCATTTTAAAAATCAGAACATTTTATTCTCACAAGCTGAAAACCTTCATATCAGTTTATATCATTTATCACATTTTTTAAAAATATCTTCAAAATTTCATCAAAAATGAAAACCCTGAGATCCTGAAGGAGGCGTAAAACTATCACGGGAACAAAGGAGCTTAAAAACAACGTGTTCATACGTGTGTGTGTGTGTGTGTGTGTGTGTGTGTGTGTGTGAGAGACCTCTTTTTCCAGTTCTAGCTTCAGTTTCTCTTCCAGAACCTTCTCCATTCTCTCCAGTTTCCTCCTCAAACCCTCCGTCTCCTCTTTCAGTAGACTGCTGTTCTCCTGCGTCTCTCTGGAGGAAGAAAACATTTAAAAAGACAGAAAGAAAAGACGTGAGTAAAAACACACAGTGTACAGAAACTACTTTCCAAAAGTATTCACCCCCCCACTGTATCACGAGCATTAATTAAACAGTGTGTGTGTGTGTGTGTGTGTTTTATCAATCGTGTGTGTGTGAGGATACGGACACCTGAGATAAGCGTTCTCCTCCTGCAGATGTTTAATTTCTCTCTTCAGTTCAGGAAGCCTGGCCACCTCGGTCTTCATGTTCTTCACGATGATCGAGTCCTGCTCCTGGAGCTCCAAACGCCTCTTCAGTTCCTACAGAGAGAGAGAGAGAGAGAGAGAGAGAGAGAGAGAGAGAGAGAGAGAGAAATAAATAAAGCACTCTAACACTCCAAAAACAACATCTGATTCACGGGGATGTCCGATCTGAGCCGACGCAGCTCCACACGCTCAGGTCAGATGTTCCTCAAGCAGTACCTTAATCTTGATTTCACTCTCAGTGTTGGACATGTGGGCCGTCTGCAGGTTCTGGTACTTCTGATTCACCTCGTGGTATTTCCTATAAAAACCAGACACGACATTTAATTAAAAAAAGAAAATGCTGACGATGTTTAAACATTCTCAGCGTCTCAGATCATTACTTTTGCTGCATCTCGAGCTGCTCCTCTAAAGCCTGCTTCTCCAAGTTCTGGGTGGAGAATTTGGACTCCTGGATCTGTAGCTTCTGGTTCAGTGTCCGGATCTCGTCCCTGAGCTCGCTCATCATCTAAAAAACAAAACCAAAAAAACATTCAAAACAATGAAAATAAAACATAATAAAGATACGATCCCAGCAGTGAAGTTTCCGCACCTGATTGGCCTCTGAGAGTTTGCCGTCCTTGTCGTGAGCTTGTTTCTGGAGCTCCTCCACGTTCCCCTTTAGGGATTTGTTCTTTTCCAGCTGTTCGTTCAGCACTTGGAGGGTTTTCTCCTCTTTTTCCTCCAGACGTCTGATCTTCATCAGCAGGTCCTGGTTCAGGTCGAATTGTCTCTGTGATGAAGACAGAATCTCAGATTGATTTAAGAGCTGCTGATCTAGAAAAAGATCTACGTTCAGGTAAATTTCTATATGTTAAAAAAGAACAGACGCAAATGTGAACTAAACAGAGAGGAAAATGAGGTACGTTTAATCGCGTGGAAACGAATCAACGACAAAGCAGTGCTAGTGTTAGCATGCCAAAGTTTATTATTAACCTACAACAGTCTTTAATTCCTCTTACAACACAGCAAATAATAAACAGAAACCGGAAGAGAGGAAAAAAAACACGACAATAAGCGAGAGATTAAAGGGTTGAGAAGAATTTCTACAGAAAGTGGAAGTGGTGTTGACCTGCAAATCCCTGGAGCTGTTGTGAGCCTCTTTCTCCAGCTCGATCCGTGCTCGCTTGTGGCTCAGCTCCATCTGCTGTTTCTCCTGAGTGAGCTGCAGCAGGTTCGTCTTGGAGTGGATTCGTTCAGCTGCTTCCTCCATCTACACGCGTGGAAAACAAACATTCTACAATAATCTGAAAGAAAGAGCTAAAACACAGAAAACATGGCCAATGCAACAAGAGTCGATTCCCAGAAAGAGTCAAATCCAAGAAGAGTCTATTCCCAGAAAGAGTCAAATCCAAGAAGAGTCTATTCCCAGAAAGAGTCAAATCCAACAAGAGTCTATTCCCAGAAAGAGTCAAATCCAACAAGGGTCGATTCTCAGAAGGAGTCAATACAACTAAAGTCGATTCCCAGAAAGAGTCAATACAACTAAAGTCGATTCCCAGAAAGAGTCAAATCCAACAAGAGTCTATTCCCAGAAAGAGTCAAATCCAACAAGAGTCTATTCCCAGAAAGAGTCAAATCCAAGAAGAGTCTATTCCCAGAAAGAGTCAAATCCAAGAAGAGTCTATTCCCAGAAAGAGTCAAATCCAAGAAGAGTCTATTCCCAGAAAGAGTCAAATCCAAGAAAAGTCTATTCCCAGAAAGAGTCAAATCCAACAAGAGTCTATTCCCAGAAAGAGTCAAATCCAACAAGAGTCTATTCCCAGAAAGAGTCAAATCCAAGAAGAGTCTATTCCTAGAAAGAGTCAAATCCAACAAGAGTCTATTCCCAGAAAGAGTCAAATCCAACAAGAGTCTATTCCCAGAAAGAGTCAAATCCAACAAGGGTCGATTCTCAGAAAGAGTCAATACAACTAAAGTCGATTCCCAGAAAGAGTCAATACAACTAAAGTCGATTCGCAGAAAGAGTCGAATCCAACAAGAGTCAATTCCCAGAAAGTGTCACATCCAACAAGGGTCAATTCTCAGAAAGAGTCAGTACAACTAAAGTCGGTTCCCAGAAAGAGTCAAATCTAACAAGAATCGATTCCCAGAACGAGTCAAATCCAACAAGAGTCAATTCCCAGAAAGTGTCACATCCAACAAGGGTCGACTCTCAGAAAGAGTCAGTACAACTAAAGTCGATTCCCAGAAAGAGTCAAATCCAACAAGGGTCAATTCTCAGAAAGAGTCAAATCCAACAAGAGTCTATTCCCAGAAAGAGTCAAATCCAACAAGGGTCAATTCTCAGAAAGAGTCAGTACAACTAAAGTCGATTCCCAGAAAGAGTCAAATCTAACAAGAATCGATTCCCAGAACGAGTCAAATCCAACAAGAGTCAATTCCCAGAAAGTGTCACATCCAACAAGGGTCGACTCTCAGAAAGAGTCAGTACAACTAAAGTCGATTCCCAGAAAGAGTCAAATCCAACAAGAGTTGATTTCCAGAAAGAGTCAATACAAAAAGAGTCGATTCCCAGATCCCCTGAACCCAGGTACTGAAAACTAAGAGTCAACTCCAAAGCTCTGGAGTCAATTCCATGCAAAATTATTTACCTCACTCAAACACAGCAAGCAAAGTAAATTTAGAGTCATATTACTTAATTAAAATTAAAGTTAAAGAGATGTGTAATATTTAAATGCTGGACATATTTTCAACATTATTTTAAATATTTAAAAAAAAAAAAACTATTATATTTTAAATATTTAAAAATATAGTTTTATATTTAGTACATTTTTTTTAAAATCACCCAACTAATAGATTAATTTAAAAGATAAATAATTTCTTTAATCTTCATTGTTCTGAATAACATCCATATAAATGAACATCACATGTGACTGTGTGGGATGAAATAAACAGCGCTGTATTCTCAGTAAGAACACTGTGCATGTGCAAGAGCTGGATATAATGTTGTTCTGTCACTGTGAGATCACTGTGTAACTGTAAAAGAGAGAAGGAAAGCAGCAGCAGTTAGCCGTGACGGACCTCGACCCTCTGGGTGTAGAGTTTCTGAAGGTCGCTCCTGCCGTACGCGGACTCGGGCTCCAGCAGAGAGCGCTCAGGACGAGAGATTAAACTCTTAAAAGATTTCAGCGTGGAGAGGATGATGGTGTCGTCCTCCAGATCAGCCATCGTGGAGAAAATACTTGGAGCTCGTATTTAACTGCACAGAAAGACAACATCTGTGTAAAACAAATATGATGCAGAAGAACAGAAAGTCGTGTGTCGTGATAATGAAGAACACAAGCTCAAACTTATTCACCTAAACAACCATAGCCATATATACAGCAGGTGTCAGTGATGGTCTGTAATGGTCAGTAATGGTCTGTAATGGTCTATACTGGTCAGTAATGGTCTGTAATGGTCTATACTGGTCAGTAATGGTCTGTAATAGACAGTAATGGTCTGTAATGGTCTATACTGGTCAGTAATGGTCTGTAATAGACAGTAATGGACAGTAATGGTCTTTAATGACAGTAATGGTTTGTACTGGTCAGTAATGGTCTGTAATGGACAGTAATGGTCTTTAATGACAGTAATGGTCTGTAATGGACTGTAATGGTCTGTAATGGACAGTAATGGTCTGTAATGGACTATAATGGTCTGTAATGGACTGTAATGGTCTGTAATTTTCTGTAATGGACAGTAATGGTCTGTAATTTTCTGTAATGGACAGTAATGGTCTGCACTGGTCAGTAATGGTATGTAATTTTCTGTAATGGTCAGTAATGGTCTGCACTGGTCAGTAATGGTCTGCACTGGTCAGTAATGGTCTGTAATGGACTGTAATGGTCTGTAATTTTCTGTAATGGACAGTAATGGTCTGCACTGGTCAGTAATGGTCTGCACTGGTCAGTAATGGTCTGTAATTTTCTGTAATGGACAGTAATGGTCTGCACTGGTCAGTAATGGTCTGTAATAGGCAGTAATGGACAGTAATGGTCTGTAATGGACAGTAATGGTCTGTAATGGTCTGTAATGGTCTGTAATGGTCTGTAATGGACAGTAATGGTCTGTAATGGACAGTAATGGTCTGTAATGGTCTGTAGTGGTCTGTAATGGACAGTAATGGTCTGTAATGGACAGTAATGGTCTGTAATGGTCTGTAGTGGTCTGTAATGGCTGTGTACACAGCACTGCTCATGGAACCGGATGCATTTTAGCGACTCTGGGGAAACATCTTCAAATGAATGCATTTACAAACTTATTATGAAAGCTCGTGCACTAGTTTAATTCCGTTATCTAATAAACCTCTAGATGTTTTGTAACTAATCAGTAAACAAACACAGCGTCAGTAAACAACTCAGCGGCTAGAAGCAGGCAGTTAGATGTGTTTATAAACTCCACACAGTACAGAAGGTGATCTTCAGCTCAGCGTTAACATTCTGACATTCTGCAGTAAACATAAATAACACATTCTGTACAGTTACTGCAGAGAAGTTCAAATAAGAGAGAGAGTTAAAGCTCACCGACGGCTCCACTCCCTGAATCGCCCTCCGTTTACAGCACTTCTTCTTCTACTACTGTGGATATAATGCGGTGTTGCGTCACTTCCGCCCCCTAGCGGAAACCTCAAGCATTCACAACTTCTACCGCTACTGCTGCACACTTTGCAAACTTCTGACCTTAATGATGTAAATAAGAATACTGAACACCCACGAAAACAAATATATATATATATATATATAGTAAATATAAATATATTTTAATCTTGTATATCTAAATGTCCATCTAATGGAAGATCAGTCTGAACACTTTTGTTGTAGTTTCCCATGTAATAATCTGTTATTCAGTATTTTAATATTTTGTAATTACATCTAACATCTCCATATTCACTATCCTTCCCATCTTTAATCTCTGAGATGTTTTAACTGCTGATTTACTCCAAAAAAAATCATCAATATGGTGTAAGTGGATGTTTATTCAACATTTATGGATTTATGGAAGGAGTCTCCAGTGCCAGTGTTTTGTATGAAGAGAGAGAAAAAGAGAGGCTGGTGAGGGAACGACTGAGTGAGTGAGAACAGGATCTAACATTAAATGTAACTATACACAGATTTTAAAAGGTATGATGTGTTGGTCATTAATAAGTAAAAAATGGCAAATTGCTGTGGTGTAAAAGTAATTTAAAAAATAGTGAATGAGAAAATAATAGTGAACTCTGGGGCGGTAAGAGTAACTCCGTTTCATCACACCACCCTGTCGTTGATTATTTTCCTATAACAGCACACCACCTTATGTTTTATTCCTTACATATGCTTGTACGAACAAATTAATTTTCATATCTAACACTTATTACTACTATATACACTGAAACCCTGGAAATCTCAAATTCAGACTGAATGAACTCAAATGTGACTCATTCGATTCAGCAGACACAAAACTACAAACACAGCTTAGAGTTCATGGGAAAAACACAGATAAACACATCGCTTAATGTAAAATCTGTGTGGAAATGTGGTGATTCGTAGTGAAGCCCTTCAGGAGCAACTGAATGAAATGAATGACTCAGTAACCGATACCGAACCGAGTCGTTCACATTAAATGACTCGTGCCTCGTTCAAAAGAGTGAATCATTTACGAGCCTAGGACTTGAAAGCGGCATTAAAGCTTCCGGTTTCAGAGCCGAATCCTAAACCAATCCCTGCTGGACATATAGTGCACTAGATGACGCAGAGGAAGCACACTATGTAGTGCAGTAGTGTAGGGAGCAAGGGGTGATTCAGGACTCAGGTGTGAGTTCGGTTGACGTGTCGAGATCCTGCATCACTTCCTCCGGCTCGGCTCGCTTTAATAATAATAATAATAACAATAACTTATAATCTATTTTACAGGATTTTATCTCAGACATGACTTCCTCAGGTGTGGACACGGAGACACTTTGTCTGTTTGATGTGGACGGAACTTTAACAGGAGCTCGACAGGTGAGTGTGTGTTCATGAAGGGCTAACGTTAGCCAGCTAGCTAACTACCTCACTAATAACTCCTAACGAGTGAAAATTAATGTCATTTTTACAGTTTGTGAAGTGAATTCGGATTCATATTTCAAGATAAAAGCTACTTCAGTTTATTCGTGTAGTTACTGTGGTATCATTTCTGCCTGTTTTGACACACTAGGGTCATAAACTGAATGAATTACTTTTACAGCAGGGTGCCTTCACTGACACCCACACATTCAGAGCGATGAGTGTTTCCGAGTGGTTTAGAGGAGCTGTAAATGACTTCATGACGGGCTTTAAATCTGAAAATCAGCTTTGTGACAGTAGAGAGTATAAAATAACCATTAAAGGAGCACTGACTTACCTGCTTTAATTGTTATTTGATATAATCTCTACTGTCACAAAGTGTGTTTTATATCTATTAATACTGCTAATACACAATAGTGAACATATAGTGGTAGTGAACATACACTGATATTTCACTTATGTTCCATAATACTGTGTTTGGTTAAGATTTTAAGGTTTTAATTGGTGTTTATTAACTCACGTTTGTGCAAAAGTCAACTTAGGTGATGTTAGCTCCGCCCCCTGTGGGTCAGTAATATATAAACGAATAAATGATTCTCGTGATCTTGTAATAAAACTGTATTGTGTGTGTGTGTGTGTGTGTGTGTGTGTGTGTGTGTGTGTGTTAGAAAGCCACTCCACACATGCATGAGTTCCTGAGTAAACTGAGACGGCGGGTCCGAGTCGGAGTCGTCGGAGGTTCAGATCTGAATAAGATCAAAGAGCAGCTGGGTGAAGACGGTGCGAGAGACGATCACTGAGATTGATTGATTGATTGATTTATTTATTTAGGAATATCTCTTACACACGACATTCACTAGAAGTGATGATGAGGACGATGAGTCTGTAAAGTTCAGTTGGTAATAATAAAGTTTATACGTTTAATTTGCACCCTGAAGTGTGTTTATGGAGGTGTGAGGATTTTAAAAGTGTATAGATTTTATTTCTCCACTTTACTGAGTTATGAGATTCTAATGATAACATCGTGACCTGTAACACTGCAGTGATCCAGCGAGTGGATTATGTTTTCGCTGAGAACGGTTTGGTGGCCTACAGATTCGGGCAGCTCCATTCTGTACAGGTACACACACACACACACACACACACACACACACACATATATATATATATAAAACACTGGTGTAGCTGAAGTTATATGTGTTTAATCAGAGTATCCAGGCGTATCTCGGGGAGGAGATTTTACAGGATTTTATCAACTTCTGTTTAGACTACATGGCCAAGATCAAACTGCCCAAGAAACGGTGAGTTGGATTAAAACAAATAAAATAAAAACAACAACTTATTTTCCTCTAACTGCACGTCCCCATGTGTTTTATTCCTCTTAC
>CM042552.1:21126568-21129068 GCA_023630585.1 Cranoglanis bouderius
TATAGCAGCTATAAACACTCGTAGCTTGTCGTCTTTTGTTACTGAGAAAAACTCACAGTTACAGCTTTACCTCCGACTGTTACAAAGCGCTGACACTGGAGACTCCTTCCATAAACGTTACATAAACACCTCCTTACAAAATATCAACGATTCCACACGTTATTCAATCCGTTTATTATTACCGGAGCGTCTGCCCTGTGAATGAGCCGTTACTATAGAAACGACACCGCATTAATACAACCCTGTGCGACGGTCAGAGCTGCTGTTACAGACGTTAATCAAATTAATGTGTTTCTTCAGCGCTGGAACTCACTTGTTATGAGGCAGTCTGGAGCACAGAGTTCTCAGGTCCTCTGAAGGAGACAAAAGAAACACATGAACGCTTACAGAAGCCGTTTTATTGGAAATTCTACCAAACACCGAGTCCGTCCCACTCACCTCTGGAACACAGCAACGCTCCTGTCGCCATGGCAACCTGCAGGGCCTGGGCCAGCCTATCCAGAGCCAGCTGGATTTGATTGGCGGCGTGGAGCGGGTTGAGTTCCTCCACCAAACCGCTCACTTCCTCTACGAGAGCGGCCACGGACTCCACCTGCAGCACGGCGAGACGCCCGAGCAGGTTCTGCTCCGTCAGGTGGACCTGGGAGAACCGGAAACCCTGCTATTAAACTCTGCATGAAACGTTCTGAGAGGCGGGGCATGATTCTGTATGTGGATGGAATTTCCTGTTCCTTCAGAGTGACGGTGTGCTCAATAGCGTGTCTGAGATACACCAAGCCACGCCCACGCACAATCTAAACACACCTGACTGCACAGTGATCTAACCATGGAGACTGGGGTTTTTAAACGTGTTTACGATGTAGTAGTGAGATGAACAGGAAGTGCACCTGTAACATGAGGAACACCTGAAGAACACTCAGGTGCAGTTTGGAGTACAGCTCCTCACACACTGCCCCGTTCTCCTGCTCCAGCTGCACGCTGGTCACCGCCGACTTTCGGGCTCTCTGAGAGGCGAGCGGCGCTTTCACACACCACCGGAGCAGACCTGCGAGGGGCGTGACCTCCAAACACCCCAACGGCAAACTGGAGCTCAGGGGAGTGTTGATGAAGGTCAACAGGAGCAGTCTGGGGTCTTCTGTGATCCAACCAACCACCATGTCCAACAGTGAGGGGGGCGGGGTTAACTCATCTACACACACACACACACACACACACACACACACATTAATATAAACCTGTGATTTGAATTACAGCTGTACTACTGTCAGAGCTGCTGTTATAGAGAAAGAATTGTGTGTGTGTGTGTGTGTGTGTGTGTGTGTGTGTGTGTGTGTGTGTGTACCTGAGGAGAAGTCGTACAGGGCGGTGACAGCGGTGATGAGTTGGCAGCAGAAGCGAGGACTGGCCGAGCTGACATTCTGCAGCGTGGCGATGGAGCCTGGCACCAACGTGCAGTAATCATCCACCAACACCAACGCCAACCGCACACACCACGCAGAGTGAGTACGCTAAACACACACACACACACACACACACACACACACGGAATTAACATGGTACACACTCACAGTTTTCAACCAATCACATACTACAATAAACAAAGTGCTATCTACCCTCTTCCTCATATACAGATCCTCACGATTGGCTAGTGTCACTGTGATTGACAGGGGATAGACAGTATGCCCCTCCCACCCACATCCAATCACGCTCTCTTAGACCCCCAGCATCATCTCGGGATTCGGATTCGCCGATACACTTTTCTGTTGCGTCACTCAGCCACAGCTTGACATATTACCATCGAAGTTAGTACATCTCCATGGAAACGAGCACTGAAGGTCCCACTGGCTTCTGATTGCTAAGGAGTGGGGCCAGAAAGTGCTTGGCCCCCTTAATCACTGCTTATATGAATAATTGCGATCCCCCTTATTTTTATTTTAACTTACACACTGATGTGAGACGCTGAATCACAGCACTGTTAGAGACATTACAGCAGACACAATGTGGTGGTGGTGGTGGTGGTGGGGTTGATGGACGCACCTGCAGCCAGGTGGCAGCGCACTCCAGGATGGGCACGCGGCACACGGCGACAGCCATGGACACCAGTTTACCCAGCGTTGCCATGCGGTTCTCATCGGCTTTGTTTCCCTGCAGACTGAAGAGCGCTGAGAAGATCACCTGTCTCACTGCGTCCTTACTCTGCTCCTGGAAATAACTGCACATGATCTCCAACAGCTGCAGCTCCTGAACACAGCTCATCCTCTGCCACACACACACACACACACACACACACACAGTGGAGCGTACATCAGTACACAAGCACATTATAGAGGGTTAATTCTGTTAAAACTTCCAGCTGCTCGGCTCACATCTGGATTCTCCCCCCCTCTCTCTCTCTCTCCTCACCTTGCGCTGTGTGTTCCGGTCTTTCGGGACGTGGAATATGAACTCCTCCACCAGGTCCACCGTGTTCTTGTCCAGGCCCGGGCCGTTCTGCAGCGTG
>CM042552.1:21136568-21146568 GCA_023630585.1 Cranoglanis bouderius
ATACACACTCTATACACACTCTATACACTCTATACACACTCTATACACTCTATATACAGTCTATATACAGTCTATACACACACTATACACACTCTATACACTCTATACACACTCTATATGCAGTCTATATACAGTCTATACACACACTATATACACTCTTTACCGACTATACACACTCTATACATGCTATATACACACCATATACACTTTATAAACACTCCATATACACTCTATAAACACTATCCATTCTACACACTCTATATACATTCTATTTACACTCTATACACAGTCAGTATACACTCTGTATATTATGAAAGCTCACTGTTGTTTGTATAACTCTATATAAAGCAGTTGTTGTATTCCTATATTATATAGGTATAATATATCTGATACACTATCCAGAGTTCCCCTTCCCTCTCATTTCCCTGTGAGGCGTCTGAATGTCTCCTTCTCTACACAAGCGTATATATAACGTTGCTCAGGAACAGAGCAGGCACTTGAACTGATCAGTTCCTTTATAACTCAGATGAATGTGTTGTTTAGAGACAGAAGAGTACTAACTGAACATTACAGTAATATAATACACTCAGGGTATTATACTAACTGGCCAATGAGTTCCCTGTAGAATCCTGGACTCTGATTGGTCAGAAGGTGTTGATTAGTTTTCTGTAACAGCAGCTCTGACACTAGCGCAGGTTTATATTAATGCACTCGTTCTAATACATTATCGTTTCTATAGTAACAGCTCGTTCACAGGGATTAAATAATGTGTGTAATTGCTGAACTGGTGAAGTTTTCGTCTTCAGGACAGAAGAGTCTCGGTTATTTATGACCCCGTTGCTCGGGACCTTTTCGACGTGTACACCACATCATGAGTAAAACTTCCAGAAGGTTTTTTTAAGGCTGCAAAATGTAAATGCGTGAAGTATAAAGTTTTGGTAATAATTTTGGTTGCAGCCCTGTCTGTAAAGACAAATCCTGCACATGAAATATTTAATCAGACAGATAAAAGCCTCAGTTCCATTTTTATTTAAAAAAAAAAAAAAAAAGGTCAGGGTTGGGATTAAGGGATTGAGGGAAAGAGAAAAGTAGAGAGCGGAGAAAAAGAGTTTAATGCAGCGTGAGAATGAAGGAGGGAAGAGTGAGAGGGGAAGAAACTCGGGTTTGAGAATAAGTGAGAGAATCGTGTGTGTGTGTGTGTGTGTGTGTGTGTGTGTGTGTGTGTGTGTGTGTGTGTGTGTGTGTGTGTGTTGGGAAGGTCATATGACCAGGGCTTTCTCTTTAATGGATCCATCTTCTGCTCCAAATCTTAAGAGGATTCCATTACTGAGATATCCTGTGTGTGTGTGTGTGTGTGTGTGTGTGTGTGTGTGTGTGTGTGTGTGTGTGTGTGTGTGTGTGTGAGAGAGAGAGAGAGAGAGAATAATCTCGGAACTGGAGCTAAAATCTGGTGGATTTAGAGGCCATTCCATTTCTTCACATAAAGTGCTTGTGTGTGTGTGTGTGTGTGTGTGTGTGTGTGTGTGTGTGTGTGTGTGTGTGTGTGTGTGTTCATCTCCTGACAAAAGTAAGTGGATCCAGCAACCAGTCCCTGAAAGTGAATGTATAGTGAAGTGTAAGTGAACAGATGTGTGAGTGCTGAAGCGAATCTGAGATCACGACCGTTAAAAGTTACAAAGCGCTGACACTGGAGACTCATTCCATAAATGATAAATAAATAAAAACCTGCTCACAGAGCAACGATCGCAGATTCCGTGTTAATGAGCTGTTTCTATGGAAACGATAACGTATTAGAGCGAGTGCATTAATATACACCTGCTTATAGAGACTAGCAGCATGTGGATGATAGTGGTGTTGCTGTGTGGTGTCAGAGTTTCACTGTAGGTTTATATTTATGTATATACTATAATACAGTATGTGTATATATTCAGCCAGGTGCTATGGATATCTTGGAGTTTGGTCCCGAGAGACGGAACATCACGAACACAAAAGTACAGCTGGTGAGTGAGGAGGAGCTTTACACCGTGATCTGCACTGCTGTAAGAGGAAGTGATCGACTGCATGTGCTGATTGTTCTCACACAGCCAGGGCTTTTGGTCAGGATCTGTGCTGAAGTGTTCATGCATGATCTCAGTGTTCTAAGGTTCTAGCTGGATTAAGAATGAATGGAGCAGAACCTTGTCACTCTGAGCACACGCTCTAAGGTTCTGTGGTTCTGTATTCAGACCAAACTGTGAAGCAGAATCGCTCTCCGTTCACACGAGGAGAGTTTAACAACATTTTCTTCACGGTTTTCATAAACTGGGATTTTATTCTCTCTGAGTCTCATTTATTAAACTGGACACGAAGGAATTTATTCAGAAATCGTTCACAGTAGCGTTTGTGTTACACAATTCATGAGATTCCAGATAAATAAGACACACACCACGCTTAGGACGCGCTCTTTCACCGTTTAGTTGCCAATTTATTGTGTTGAGCTTTTTTTTTTTTTGTTGCCTTTTATGGAGTCGTGTGGGCGTGGCTTAACGTAAATGTGGTCTGAACACACGTGGCTGATTATCAAAAAAAAAAAAAAAAAACACATGTGAGCAGGAAGAAAATCTGAATCTTGTATAGTTCTGGTGAATTTTTATTTGAGTTTGGACACAAAAACATTTACATACAACTTTATTACAAAACTGAGGAATCAGGCACAGTGTTGGATGAGTGTAATAGTAGAAGCCAGGATTAATATTTATAAATTATAGTAGTAGTAGTCAATTTAATATAGGAACATTACTAAATTCTCACTTGTATCTCTCTCACCGCCTCAAGAACTGAAATATACCTAAATATATACTTTATTAGCTAAACTAACAGCTAACATGGCTGCATCTCTCTCAATCTCTCTTTCTTGCTTTCTTCCACTCGCTTACGTCTTTAATCAAGTAAGTATTCACTTTGTAAAGTTGTATTTAAAGCTAAATGAATAAAAATCCATGTACATGTAAAAGGTTTTGACTTAAAATAGAGTTTCTTGGATAAATATTAGAATTGTATATTAGAATATTTACCGCAGAATTATTTTGGCATAAAGCAATAAAACATGCCAGTATTTTTCTTCCGTTAAATTTCAGATCAGAACACCGAGTTCTACAGGAGAGAGGTGACTGCAGTTCATTTCTATTGTCTCATTTCAGTTAGAATTGAATACGGTGTAAAGTTATTAATCACCTCACAATCATGTGCAGTTGCTGTTATGTTGTTGTACTGTTACATTAGAGGAATATTATCCTGTGTGTGTGTGTGTGTGTGTGTGTGTGTGTGTGTGTGTGTGTGTGTGTGTGTGTGTGTGTGTGTGTTTGATGGCCTCAGATTGAGCAAATCAGGAAAAACCTGGAAAGAAGGAACCGACTGAAGTCCTCTGCTTGTCTGGAAAGGTATTCCAGTTTTGTGTGTGTGTGTGTGTGTGTGTGTGTGTGTGTGTGTGTGTGAGAGAGAGAGAGAGAGAGTGTGTGTGTGTGTGTGTGTGTGTGTGTGTGTGTGTCCATTACTGTTTTATAGCCTGTGCTCGCTGACTTCTTTTCTTCCAGCTACGACTAATGGATCTTTTATGTAGAAAAGAATAGAGCATAAGTCGTGTGTGTGTGTGTGTGTGTGTGTGTGTGTGTGTGTGTGTGTGTGTGTGTATACAGTTTTGTTAAGTACAGTGCCCAGTACCTGAACCATGACCCCATAATGCAAGGCTGCCTTCCCAGCAACCCCTGGATCACAGACGACACCATGTTGTGGAATATCAACTCAGACATGTGAGTCTACACACACACACACACACACACACACACACCCGCACACACACACACACACACACATACACACACACACTAGCAAGTGGATTAGTGAGACTTTAAGCTGATGTAGAGTGAGACTCGAGTGAAAGAAAACCCTGAACAGAAGAGCTGTAGTGAGTTTTTGTTCAGTAAACACTGCCCCCTTCTGGTGTGGAGGCTTCATCTGTTTTATAGCGTGTCAGAACTTTACAGTTAATAGTTTATAATGTGTTTATAATGTGTTTATAATGTGTTTATAATGTGTATATAATGTGTTTATAATGTGTATATAATGTGTATATAATGTGTATATAAGAACACTTAACATATTAACGCATGATTTTATTGAGCAGGGTTGCCATGCCGACAAAACTCCGTGTGGAGCGTTGGAGCTTTAGCTTCATGGAGCTGCTGAACGACCCGATGGGCAGAAAAGAATTCCTCACTTACCTGGAGAAAGAGTTCAGTGGTACACACACACACACACACACACACACACACACACACACACACACACACACACACACAGAGACACACACACACACACACACACACACACACACTTCATTTATTTAATAAAGGAAAGCCGTGAATCACACCAATATTAAACCCTGAAACTTTACTAAATTAAATTAGTTTAAATTAGTTTCTTCACCTCTCCTCTCTCACTCTTTCCCTTTCTCTCTCTGCCTTTTCCGTCAGCGGAGAACCTGTGCTTCTGGCAGGCGTGTGAGGACATGAGACATGGAGAAACCTCCAAAATCCCAGAGAAAGTGGAGGAGATTTACACGTAGGACTTCCTCACACAGATACAGATACAGATACAGATACAGATATGAAGCTGACTGTGGACACGGAGCTGCTGAGCTGTAATGCAGAGAAGACGAGGTTTACCCAGTCAATAATAACCAGCTGAACTGACATGCTCAACTGAGTAGTTAGAACTCCTTCAGGAGTGGGCGGGATTATTCAGAACTCCTTCAGGAGTGGGCGGGATTAGTCAGAACTCCTTCAGGAGTGGGAGGGGTTATTCAGAACTCCTTCAGGAATGGGCGGGATTAGTCAGAACTCCTTCAAGAGTGGGCGGGATTATTCAGAACTCCTTCAGGAGTGGGCGGGATTATTCAGAATTCCTTCATGAGTGGGTGGGATTATTCAGAACTCCTTCAGGAATGGGCGGGATTATTTAGAATTCCTTCATGAGTGGGAGGGGTTATTCAGAATTCCTTCATGAGTGGGAGGGGTTATGCAGAATTCCTTCATGAGTGGGCGGGATTATTCAGAATTCCTTCAGGAGTGGGCGGGATTATTCAGAATTCTTTTGGCAACAGGTAAGATTGGTCAAAATTCCATCTAGAGAGTCCTACTCTATTGATTGAATATTTTTTGAATAACAAAATATGTAAAATGATTCTTTTTCCTTAATGAAATATGTGACTGAAATTACTAAAGCACATCAAAAATGACAGAAACTATAACAAACTATAACAAACTCTCCACACGCCGCCCACTGAAGACGCTTTGTTGTTTTCTCGTGTTAGCCTCGTGTTAGCACAGCAGCTCTCATAGAGTCACATACATAACCACATACAGTGTGTGTGTGTGTTCAGCTGAGCGTGTTCTCCACAGGCAGTACCTCGCTCCCGGAGCCGCAAACTCGGTCAACATCGATGGGAAGACGATGGCCGACACTCTGGAGGGAATGAAGAACCCAAATCGATTCGTCTTCGACGGCGCGCAGATGCACATCCATGTCCTGATGAAGAAGGTGAGGACTCACACAAGCAGAGATACTGTACACACAACATTACACACCACAACATAGCAAATATTAACAACAATGATAAGTATAACTCAGTACAGTGTGTGTGTGTGTGTGTGTGTGTGTGTGTGTGTGTGTGTGTGTGTGTGTGTGTGTGTGTGTGTGCAGGACTCGTACACTCGCTACATAAAGTCTGAACAGTACAAGAGTATGTTAGCGAAAGCTGTAGTACCACAGGAAACAAAGAAGAGGTATAAACACACACACACACATTATATATATATTTAAATATATATATATATATATAAATCTCAAATATATAACACTAGTCTCAAACAAAGAATCCACTTACACCCTGTGTGTGTGTGTGTGTGTGTGTGTGTGTGTGTGTGTGTGTGTGTGTGCAGTGTGTTCCCGTGTATGCGTCGTCAGCGAAATTCAAGCTACGCACCAGCTCTGGTACAAACAGGAGATGAAAATGGAAAAACCAACGCTGGAACTGCTTCACAGATTTAATTACACACACACACACACACACACACACACACACACACACACACACACACACACACACACACACACACACACACAGAGAATTAATTTATTCAATATTTACTTCCATATGTAGGGGCCTGAAATGTAAAGGTCTACAATAAAACACTGATTATTTAATCACATCATATTTAATTCATTCTGATTAAAATATAGCAATAATTAATAATATGCATTAAATCACATTCTAACCTTCTAATCTAATAATTGTTTCATAAGTTAAATGTTATATATTGTTCATCATTCTTTACAGTTTCATTGTATTACTGTGTGTTTTGTGTTGTTTAGTCACACGAAAGACATGAATAAGAGTTTTTATCGAATCCTTATGTGCTGCAGAAATTCACCAAAACTGATTCTTCATGAAGCGGGCGGTGAAGCGGGCGGTGATGCGGGCGGTGAAGCGGGCGGTGATGCGGGCGGTCATGCGGGCGGTGAAGCGGGCGGTCATGCGGGCGGTCATGCGGGCGGTGAAGCGGGCGGTCATGCGGGCGGTGAAGCGGGCGGTGATGCGGGCGGTCAAGCGGGCGGTGAAGCGGGCGGTGATGCGGGCGGTGAAGCGGGCGGTGATGCGGGCGGTGAAGCGGGCGGTCATGCGGGCGGTGATGCGGGCGGTCATGCGGGCGGTGAAGCGGGCGGTGATGCGGGCGGTGATGCGGGCGGTGAAGCGGGCGGTGAAGCGGGCGGTGATGCGGGCGGTGAAGCGGGCGGTGATGCGGGCGGTGAAGCGGGCGGTGATGCGGGCGGTGAAGCGGGCGGTGAAGCGGGCGGTGATGCGGGCGGTGAAGCGGGCGGTGATGCGGGCGGTGAAGCGGGCGGTGAAGCGGGCGGTGATGCGGGCGGTGATGCGGGCGGTGAAGCGGGCGGTGAAGTGAGCTAGACTCCGACCGAGGAATAAAATAATTCAGTCAGTAGTATGTTGAAGTTAAAGGTGAAAATGAGGTTGCTAAAAATGGGGCAGGTTTTAGAGTCAGGAAAATCCCAGTTTACCCAGTTCACCCAGTTCACCCACATCAGCACCCATCCAGCTGTTTCTTTCCTGGGGGGGAAAGAAACTAAAATTGGCTGTGAAGAACAGAAGCGTGATATTTATTATTCACTACTTACTTCAGCTAGTCAGCGTCCATCAAATGATCTGTTACTGAATTAAAGCCCAAAATGTTGTGTTTTATTATTAAAGTGTAGAAGTGTTTCAACAATATTACTAGTTTACACAGTAATAAAGCTACTGTAGCTGTGTGAAAGCTTATAAGAGTCACTTAATACGTTTAACTACAGAGCTGTAGTCAGGCTCAAGACCAGGACTAGCCGAGACCGAGCCGAGACCGAGCCGAGACCGAGTCAGAATCGAGTCCAAATCAAAGTGAGACTGAAAATCATAAATCCTTTTCGGGGCCTTTACTTCAGTTAGTCAGCTTCAGGTGTACTTCTCTCCAGTGATTAATGTGGAATCACTTCTTCACGTGAAAAGTAAAGACAACACGTCATTTCTTACATTTCTAACTTTTAGTCGAGATCAAGACCAAAGCCCGAGACCGGGACCAAGTCCAATGACACTTGAATACTTTCCACACATGAACACTTTACACTAGCTGTAGTTTACTGTAATTCATCACCTACATCATCTGGTTTCTGCTGTAAATATATCACTTCTACATCATTTCCACAGTGTCAGTGTTGTTGTTTTTTCCGGACGTCTCTCCTCATAAATCACAGAATAAAGCACAAACGCAGACAGCTCTTCATATTCTCTCATTTTCCTGGTTACTAATTCTGTCTCGTTTATGAAATATTCAGATGCTGGCAGAAACAAAAGAAACGCGATCGATAATAAAATGACACGGGAGACTTTCTGACCCTCAGAAACTGATGTTTTTATCAGATATTTTGGCCTTCGTTCAAATCGCGTGTAACACAATACTGAGTGTGTAGAGTTTCTTTGGGATAAAGACACTCAGTTCTGACCTCCTTCACTTCTCCTCTGTGGGAGCTGCGGAGACTGAAGCCGGAGAACGTTCTGCTACGAGTTCTTTAAGATGCCTGAAACACCTACAAGCTGATCTCCTTACACACGTACAAAGTGAAGGCGTGAATTCTTCGGACGAAAAAAAGGACTTTTATGGTACATGATTAAGTAATCACTTTATTAGGACTTGATCAGAGTTTAAAAAATGCTTACAAAGCAAATTACAAACTTATCAACAGAAAAGAACAATTTATTTTATATTAACATTTTTCATTCAGACTGAATATTATTATATTCTTCTCTGCAGAACCCGGGCCCTTATTAACTACTGTTTAATCATCAAACACACACACACACACACACACACACACACACACACGCAAAACTGCAATGAAGTGCTGAAGAGGTCCATGATCCAAAGTAGTCCATATGCCTTCACACCTGGTTCATAACCATAAATACCATAAAAGAATCAAGAAAAAGCAAAGAATAAAGGTCTCTCTCTCTCTCACACACACACACACACACACACACACACACACACACACACACACACACACACACACACTCTCTCTCTCTCTCTCTCTCTCTGTCTAAACAAATACACACACAACCAAAAACTTGTATTTTATAAAGTGCATTATCTAGTAGTGTTTTTCCTTATTTATTTATTTATTTATAAAAAGTGGGAATAAAGCTGCATTGTGTTTCTCCTGATTTAATCACGACCCTGAATAAATAATATACATGTATCATATTCACATCGGCCACAGTAAAGGTATCACTGTAAATAAAGAAGAGAATTAAGTGCTACTGGCCGTGTGTCTGAGACTGGGAGTAAACCAGTGTGTAAAATCGCACCGCAGGGCGTCGCTGTACGGTTTTCAACACCAGTTCCGACCCGTTTCTGAGCTGTGACATCACACCTTTCCTGTATTACACCTTATCAGAACCATCAACAACAACAACAACAACAACAACAACAAACACATCGACTTTAACTGGAAACGGAAAGGGGCGGTCCTTACTGCACATCACGTGCTCGCTGCTGATTGGCTGGAGAATGTTTCACAGGAGATCTTAATGAGCCTAAACGAATCGACTGATGCTTTTAGTGCGTTCATACTATATTAATTTAAGTCTTGTATCGTTTAACGGAAATAAATGCATCAGGTTCACGAGAACGACGGACCAGTAGCACGTCTGAGCTGAACATGAATGCACCGTTTCTTTTCACACTTTTAATTTTTCTTATTGGTTTACGTTTACACACATTAACATGAGTAAACAAACTCAGGAAATCAGGCTATTCACAGTAAAGAACTCGTCCTCGCTGGAATAACGTCAGTGGTGATAGTCATGTGATACACCGTGTCCAATCAGCAACGAGCATGTGATGTTCTGTAAGGACCGCCCCTTTCTGTTCAGAGTCCAATGTTGTGTTTCACGGTTTAACGTGTGTTCTGATTTGCTGTTGCGTTTTTGGTTTTTCTGTAACGTGTAACTTTCTCATTAACGCTCGTAAACCCTTTCCCTAATAAAGTGTGTGTGTGTGTGTGTGTGTGTGTGTGTGTGTGTGTGTGTTTAGGAGATGGTGTGAAGCTCATCCTTCTGGTTTAGACACATTTTATATCCACAGAGTTGGCGTGGCCAGCCCCAGGGCGGCACGTTCTTCTCGCGCGGCGGCAGGAGGAACACCACGCTGGTGGCCACCATGATGTGCCAGATGGAGTGTGTGTAGTAGTAGTTGCTGTCGGTCTGAGCGAAGGCGTACACACACAACCCGATGAGCGCCGATACGATGCCGGGGATCAGGAAGAAAACCCAGCGCTTCCACGTGGGTGGATAACACTGACGACGTTTTACACCACGATAAATCTGTAACATATAATAATCGTGACGTGTGTGAAG
>CM042552.1:21151568-21341568 GCA_023630585.1 Cranoglanis bouderius
ACATTAATGCTCTCCTTATCGTTTCTATAGTAACAGCTCTATAATAAACAGAATAAAGAATCATCGATATGATGGAATTTTCTTAAAGTAAGGAGATGTTTATTCAACACTTATGGAAGGAGTCTCCAGTGTCAGAAGCAGTCAGATGTAAAGCTGTTCTATTCTATTCTGTTTTATTCCTCTTACACTACAGCAAACAAACTTGCCAGTAAATTACTATTCACTGAGTAAAGCTACTGCTTTACCTCAGTCTCTTACAAAGCGCTGACACTGGAGACTCCTTCCATAAGATGCTAAGTGAGTACCGTGTATCTACCTGTTGTTCTATCTTGCCATCGTCTTTAGGTAGATGGGCGGCGATGAACCAGTCTCCAGCTTCAGGCTGCGTGACGTTAAACAGCGTGACGCTGGCGGTCTGGCCGTTCCTCACGCTCACGCTCAGGTTATAGGCCAGAGAGAAGGCCGTGGAGTTCGGGAACGCCGTGTTAAGGGGATTGATGACGGGCGGGGCTCCGGCCCGGAAGTGCCTGTTAAAAGAGTATTTATCAAACAGAACAAACATTTCTTACTCGGCTCAGATTAGACTACAGTGATATTTTATAAAGTGCCGCATGATTTTAGGGTATAAAGTATTTAAACTCAGACACTGCAGCCGTACTGAATGTTTTCCAGCTTACCGAATCACAATGCACTGACGCCGGATCAGATCAGATCGGATCGGATCGGATTTAACGTATTGCCTGAGACGCAGTGAACGTGTGTGAGGAGAAAACCGATCTTGGAACATTTCTCATGATTTCTGCTGGCACTGATGTAGACTAGACTATTCATGTTACCGATTATTTTACATTTCTTTGTTTGTCACGTCCAATCACGTGAGACGACATCCTTTGGTCCAAAATGTGCATGCGCTCATTCTCTCCGTTTTCTGATGACATGCCACTTTCATCTATTAGAATAAACTCCGCCTAATATTTATAGCGTTAGCTGTACGCGGCGTGTGACGTTAGCTGTACGCGGCGTGTGACGTTAGCTGTACGCGGCGTGTGACGTTAGCTGTACGCGGACGCGAGATGAGAGATTACTAATGTAAGATGGGGAGAAGGGGGCGGGACTTCCAATCAGGGGTGAGATAATATCGGAGAGTTCACTTACGCCACTGTCAATCATTCCAGATTCATATTCTGATTGGCTCGTCTGCTGTTTATCTTTGGGGGAAAGACTGCGTGTTTGTAAGCGATACCTCGCACTATCGCACTCCGCTGTTTAAATCCGGAGCTCCTACGCAAATCACGTAAAGATCGGCGAGTCGTATTTATTTAATTTTACGTGATATTTGATCATTCTTGTGTTATATTGTGGAATTATTGTACTCAGTTATTTTTCTGTTCTATTTGTGATAGTACTTCTGTATTTATTTGTTTATTTATTCTATCTTAATTTAAAAGAAGAAGAAAAAAAAAAACACCAACCAACAAATCATCCCCTGAATCACTAAACACGTGAGAAATCAGTTATTAAATGAATTAAAAGCTGTGACTGACGTGTTGAATGAGTGGGAAGGAGTTTTTGTGTCACTCACACTGAGATGTTCTGGTCGCCGCAGCTGAACCCGGAGCCGCGCGACACTGTGAGCGACCAGCGCACAAGCTCCGCCCCTTCCGGTACTCGGAACCGGAACAGGCGCGCGTTCCCGAACCAGCTGTACTTGGACAACCTCTGCGGCGTGTTGGAATAAAACCCACTGACGTAGCTGACATCTGCGGAGGTGAAGTGACGTCACGGGGGCGGCATTCACAAACAAAAACAACACGTTTATAAACAGCAACGAACGCGTTTCTTTTATTTTTCGTTCATGTTCATTAATGTCAATTTAGTTTTTTATTTATAACTGTATTATTTATTATTAATAAACTTCACCCTGTTAGAGATTCTGTAACAATCATGTAAAGTGCTACACCTTTCCAGAATATAAAATATCAGTAAAAATATTCATATGAATAACCAGAACGTTATTAAACGTGTTAAAGTTGTGTAATGATACCGGACCTGCCACGACAGTCGTGGACTTTCTAGACCAGGACACCAGAAAGGATTTAAATCCTGTTCGATAAACTACACGAACATTGTTTAAAAATAAACTCCTGTCAAATGTAATGCAGCTAAACTGTAGCTAACATCCGCAAACATAATAATAAGACTAAAATAAAGCTAAATATGTAAATAACTCACCGTCAGAGAAACAGCAAACCACAGCGTTAAACAGCCAAAGCCACTTAAATGAAATTCCTGCCATTATATAAATCAGAAACTTAAATAAATCACATGTTTGTTTTCAGCAGTGTCAAAGACAACGGCTGCTATGAACACTGCTGCATCCTACTTCCGGGTTTCGTTTGTTTCCGCACCGGTTCTCCGGCATAGCCACGCCCCCACCCAGCTCCTTGCGCTGTGATTGGCCACTGAGTCTAAGTAGGCTGCAGAACAAATTTATTTTACTCTTAATTTTAAAATAAAATACTCCACATAAATTACACTAATAATGACACTTCTTCTTTATGATGTGAGTGATGCACGCGTGTGTGTGTGTGTGTGTGTGTGTGTGTGTGTGTGTGTGTGTGTGTGTGTGTGTGTGTGTGACAGAATCCAGAGAACATTTATTCTTCTGTTGTTCATTGACACATTCTTTCTAGCAGGATCTCTACTTTCTACATTTAAAAAGGAGAACTGGTAAAGAAATTTCTCTATACACTATATTTGAATGAGCCGTTACTATAGAAACGATCTCGAAATAAAAGGTGTAGGTGTTTTTCTTGTTTCAGGTTTTATTCTCAGGGCATGTACAGGTGTTTGGCCAGCAGATGTCGCCAGAGCGCTGTTTCGATCGTTTCTGACTAGATCGTAGACTTGTGATTGATTAGCGTTTGTATAAAGTAGCAGAGTATTAATTGGTGCATTATTAATTAATGACGCCAACTAATTATGCATAGAGCAAAACTTTATTAGCAGAAAATCTGATTTGGTCTTTTGTGCGAAATAAATGGTGACATTACATTCATCATTCATTCATTACATTCATCTGTAGTTTCAATATTTCATAAAAATACCTAAAACAATACAATAATTTAAATAATCATTAACAAGATATTCATTAAGTCTTAGGAGTAATCTTCTGACATGTGGTTTAAGGTCAGAGTTGGGGTCGCCGGGGTGGCTGGAGTTGGCCGCTGCCATCTTCTGTGACAGGTTAGAATGCCCAAAACTATGCCAGTAGGTGGACTGGTGACACTAAATCACCCCTAGGTGTGACTGAGTGTGTGTATAAAGGACATTAGACACTGGATGCTTATTAACTTCCTCTTACTAAATTCTGACAAGACAGAAGTACTTATACTAGGACCTCATGCAGCTAGAATCAAGTTTTCTGATTCCATAGTAACTCTGGATGGCCTTTCTGTGTCTTTCCTTTGACGCCCATGTAGATAATATTACTAGGATAGCCTTCTTTCACCTCAGAAATATTGCTAAGATAAGAAATATATTGTCACTACATGATGCAGAAAAATTAGTCCATGCTTTCTACACCTCTAGGTTGGATTATTGTAATGCCTTACTGTCTGGATGTTCCAGTAGGAGCATAAACAAACTCCAGTTAGTCCAGAATGCAGCTGCAAGAGTCCTCACTAGAACCAGAAGATATGACCACATCACCCCTATCTTATCCACACTGCATTGGCTCCCAGTGAAATTTCACACTGATTATAAAATACTACTATTGACTTATAAAGCGCTAAATGGCTTCACGTCACAGTACCTAAGCGAACTTTTGGTCTTTTATGATCCGCCACGCCTACTTCGATCAAAAGGTGCAGGCTATTTGTTGGTACCTCGATTAGTGAAGGCTACAGCAGGGGGAAGAGCTTTCACTTACAAAGCCCCACAGTTATGGAACAGCCTTCCAATTAGTGTTTGGGACTCAGACACAGAAAGGTCATGAGTTCAAAATCCCAGCATCACCAAGCTGCTACTGCTGGGCCCTTGAGCAAGGCCCTTAACCCTCAACTGCTCAGTTGTATAAATGGGATAAATGTAAGTTGCTCTGGGTAAAGTCATCTGCCAAATGCCATTAAAGAAAACATATTTGTTTAGTCAAGCTTTTTGTGAGTAGTTTTTTTTTAGGTAAAGGAGCAGATCTAGAGGGTTCATGGGCAGATCTAGAGTGTTGACGGTGGAGTTGATGGTGGAGTGGCTGCCCGCCTTCTCATCAATTAGAAATCACTTGCTGCTGCTGAGGATGGACCCACATGCTGTACCCTAAAGATCATTGAGATTACTGAGGATGGTAACATTTTCACTATGAGAGCTTTAGGACTACAATTGCCACAAATCAGTGAACAGTGGAGAAGTTCAACAAAACAGACTTCATATAAAAACTGTAATGTTTCTTGTAAAGTTTAACTGTAAAGTTTCCTGGTTACACAACTGCACTATATGACCGTGTAGTATTAGTACATTTATAGAAGGGATTTATTTATTTATTTATAATCGCACTATCCGGTGTCACCCAGATGAGGATGGGTTCCCTTTTGAGTCTGGTTCCTCTCAAGGTTTCTTCCTCATATCGTCTCAGGGAGTTTTTCCTCACCACCGTCACCTCTGGCTGCTCATTAGGGATAAATTCATACATTTAAGATCTATATCCTGAATTTATATATTTCTGTAAAGCTGCTTTGGGACAATGTCCACTGTTAAAAGCTCTATACAAATAAAACTGTATTGAATTGAATTGTGGTGTTGAGGTGCTGGTACTGACACTGGTACTGGTATTGATACTGGTACTGGTAGTGGTCTAAGGGCAGTGGTAGCTCAGTGGTTAAGACATTGGAATGATCAGAAGGTGGTAAGTTCAAATCCCAACACCACCAAGTTGCCACTTGAGCAAGGCCCTTAACCCTAAACTGCTCAGGTGTATAAATGAGATAAATGTACTGGTACCACTGATCTCTCTCTCTCTTTATATATACAATAGTTATATATATATATATATATATATATATATATATATATATATATATATATATATATATATATATCAGTGACTGGTACTGAAGATTGTTATCTTTTGTGACTTTATTATTGTAATGAAAGTGATGAAAGTGTTATTATTATTATTTTTATTAAAGGCATTATTCTCCTGATGGCAGATGTTGGAGCAGATGTTCAGTTTTAAGCTCTTTGGCTCTCTCTCTCTCTTTCTCTCTCTCTCTCTCTCTCTCTCTCTCTCTCTCTCTCTCTCTCTCTCTCTCTCTCTGAGTTTAGATTGGACACACGATATGATCAGACTGGTTAAATCACATCTTTGTGCATTTTTGTTTGGTTTGAGTTTTTTGTGTGTAAAATGAACAGTACACAGAACACACACGGAATTGACTCTCCTTATCTCTTTAATGGGGTTTTATAAAGGGGCTCATTCAGAACTCAAAATGGCGTGAGATCCGATTTCACGCCTTTTTAGGTCCGCCTTAAGTGAGCGATAACGGCTGCGCTCTGGGGCTGTTTGCGCAAGGCCGTGTTTGCGCTCTCTCTCTCTCTCTCTCTCTCTCTCTCTCTCTCTCTCTCTCTCTCTCTCTCTCTCTGTGTGTGTGTGTGTGTGTGTGTGTGTGTGTGTGTGTGTGTGTTTGCATGGCACAGAGACACTCGAGCGTCCCCGGGCAAATGCGCACCATCACGGCAGCTCGCGACCTCCGCGCCCGTTTCCGCTCTCTCCTCCGGTTGCCGGGCGCCGCGGCTCGCCTCGCGCTCTGTTTGCGCACAGGCACAATTACAGCCTCACGCGCGCAAATATTTGCTGAGAAAACACAGAAGCACGGGGGGCGCGCGCGCGCGCTCCGCACTGCCGGTGGGTATAAAATGCTCGCGCAGATAGCCATGTGCAACGGCGAGACCGAAGAGCGCGCGGACCTGCACCGGTGCACGGTAAGAAAACAGAACAACAACAACAACAACAACAAAAAAACTCGCCACATGCACTGAGAACCGAATATATAAACACAGAACCTCTCAGAACCAAAGGTACCAAAGTGTACTTGTCCTGCAGTCGGCACGCGGCTGACATTATTTAACACTAATCTAAAATCTCATTATAGACACACAGAAAATAACCGGTACCTTTCCTTGTCTCTGAGTTTAGTACCTTTAGTACCTTTAGTGCGTATCTTTTACACAGAAAGCATTATTTTTTCTTCTTTTTTTAAGCAACATTTCCATATTAAAGGTACAGAAGATGGGTACTGTTTAATACCCATTTTTCTGAGAGGGTTCTCCACATAGAACTGTGTCATATTTAACACCTCACAGTTCTGCATGTGTGCTGCATTAATTCCTCATTTTTAATTCCGTGTCATGTTTTTATTTCATTCTTCTATAAACTCAGTTCATGTTCTTCAGTTGAGATGAGATGTTCATTTCAGACTCCAGATATGGGACCTTTCCTAACCAGGAAAAATCGCTTGGGGCTTTTTCTGAAGCTTGTGTTCCAATGTCTTAAAAATAACAGTGACTTGGTTTCATATTAAAGGAGCTGATGGTATAGGACATGCTTTAGAACACATCATTTATCTTCTCTTCTTATTGAAACTGAGCTTTCTTTCTTTTTTATCAGCCTCCAAACCTTACAGAGCGTTTTCTTCATTTCTCCTTCAAAATGAGATTTTATCATTAATACATCATCGATTTATAGAACAGAGATGTTCGTTATTTTATATATTACAACAGATTTACATCCATCTCTTAAACATGAACATTCTGGAAAAAGATGTTATGTACAGTAATTAATAAGAAAATGTTCATGTGAACTGTACATCTGAACTAAAAGAGACAAGCAGCATAATAATAATAATAATAATAATAATAATAATAATAATAATAATAATAATAATAATAATAATAATAATAATAATAATACATTACACTGCATTTTTCATTTGAGGCAAATCTCATATGCTCCACTGTATATAAGACAAAAAGGCAAAATATTTGGAAGGCATTAAAATGATACTAAAATGGGAATCATAAAATGTACTGAATGAATTTTTATTTTTATTTTTTTTTAAAAAAAGACACAACAGTGATAATTACTAGGTCATAAAATATTAAAGGATTTTGAATTAAACCCAAAACATTCTACCGATGAAACTAACGATGTCCAGACCTCAGTGTCCTCAGAGCTAGCCACGCTCGTCACTACACACACCTGTACAGGTAACAGATACGTGGTAAAGATACAAAACATGTGTTTTGTACAAATACCTTTGTTTTTTTGTACCTTTATTTCTGAGAGTGTAGATTTGATGTTCCTCGGCTACACATCTAAACCTTTTTTATCTTCAGTTTATTCCAACAAATCTTCTTTTTGTATTTCTGAGTTAAATTGTACTGAAGAAAAGCCATTAAAATGTTTCTGAAAAAAGTAATAACCTGTTCTGTACTTGCCTGTCCTTGTCCTTGTTGCTGCGGTGGATTCCTCAAGAGCAGATCTTTTGGAACTTTAATGTGTCTTTTACCTGGAAATGTGGACGTATCCATTTAAAAATGATTTAAGATACATCATTGGATTTTAATAACCACTGATGTACCTTTATAAATACTCTACACACACCTTCCCAGGTACAACACACACACTATAGGAACACACGCTGGGCCCTTGATGGTACCGACCCAATGACAAGGAACAGTACAGTTTAGTACCTTTATTTCCGAGAGTGTACCTCATATCTAATGCTGTTGGAATGTGTTGTTGGTAGGATGGCAGCGAGTGTAATCAGAACCCTGAGTGGTTTCGTTGCGAGCCGTCCAGCTCAGACCTGCTTCATTCCTGCTGATGAAGATGAGCTTGAAGACGAATATGAAGAGGAGCTGAGGGACGAGATGGAGGACAGCTTTGAGGAGGAGGAGGAGGAGTATTCCACAGGTGTCGACTGTCATGTCCCAGATCCTTTAGCTTCTGATCTGTACACCGAGATGACGGATCGCCTGCTACGTTTCGCTGAGCTCATCAGCAGCGACGTGCAGCGTTATTTTGGACGGAGCCAAGACTCGGACACGTGCGACGTCTATGCAGGAAGGTCACGTCCTGAGGTCACTGGCCGGCAGCGCTACTATTCCGACATCATTCGAGTGGCATCATCGGAGCAGGGGGACGAGCCGGAAAACCTCGGGCCACTCGCAGAGCTCTTCCAGAACAGCCAGGTGAAGAAGCAGGGATTACCCATGATTCAGCGGCGTCTCCCCAGCAGCTTCTGGACCGAGCCTCGTCCTGACCACCTCTGTGTCAGTGCTGATATCCAGGACATGGTGACTTGCTCCACAGAAACCATGAGCAGTAACACCAACATTCCAGTCATCAGCCTGAGCAGCTCCAGTACACCGGACTTCAGTGACTTACTCGCACACTGGGCTTCAGAGAGAGACAACGCCGGAGAGTTCAGCTGCGAATACCAGCTTCCTTAGGAGCAGAAATAAACACATGGACGCATGAGCGCACACACACACACACACACACACACACACACACACACACACACACACACACACACACACAAATACACACGCACACACTCACAAATACACACACACACTCACACACACACACACACACACACACACACACACACACACACACACACACACACACACACACACACAAATACACACACACTCACACACACACACACACACACACACACACACACACACACACACTCACACACACACACACACAAATACACACGCACACACTCACAAATACACACACACTCACACACACACACACACACACACAAATACACATGCACACACTCACAAATACACACACACACTCACACACACACACACTCACACACACACACAAATACACACGCACACACCCACAAATACACACACACACTCACAAATACACACACACACTCACACACACACACACACACACACAAATACACACACACACACACACACACTCACACACACACACACACACACACACAGACACACACACAGACAAATACAAAAATATACACCATGATTTTCACCAAATAAAAATAATGTAAATTTGTAATTCTTGTACATGTTGTGTTTTCCGTGATCTGGAAAACATTTGTGAATAAATTGTTACTGTAATAAATGATACTTGGTTAATTATCAGTGTGAGACAGTGTGAGACAGTGTGAGACAGTGTGAGATAGTGTGAGACAGTGTGAGACAGTGTGAGACAGTGTGAGATAGTGTGAGACAGTGTGAGATAGTGTGAGACAGTGTGAGACAGTGTGAGACAGTGTGACAGTGTGAGATGGTGTGAGACAGTGTGAGATAGTGTGAGATAGTGTGAGATAGTGTGAGAAAGTGTGACAGTGTGAGACAGTGTGAGATAGTGTGAGACAGTGTGAGATAGTGTGAGATAATGTGAGACAGTGTGAGATAGTGTGAGACAGTGTGAGATAGTGTGACATAATGTGAGACAATGTGAGATAGTGTGAGATAGTGTGAGACAGTGTGAGACAGTGTGAGATAGATAGTGTGAGACAGTTTGAGACAGTGTGAGATGGTGTGAGATAATGTGAGATAGTGTGAGACAGTGTGAGACAGTGTGAAACAGTGTGAGATAATGTGAGACAATGTGAGATAGTGTGAGATAGTGTGAGACAGTGTGAGATAATGTTAGACAGTGTGAGACAGTGTGAAACAGTGTGAGATAATGTGAGACAATGTGAGATAGTGTGAGATAATGTGAGACAGTGTGAGATAGTGTGAGATAGTGTGAGACAGTGTGAGATAATGTTAGACAGTGTGAGACAGTGTGAAACAGTGTGAGATAATGTGAGACAATGTGAGATAGTGTGAGATAATGTGAGACAGTGTGAGATAGTGTGAGATAGTGTGAGACAGTGTGAGATAGTGTGAGACAGTGTGAGGCAGTGTGAGATAGTGTGAGATAATGTGAGACAGTATGAGACAGTGTGAGATAGTGTGAGACAGTGTGAGATAATGTGAGACAGTGTGAGATAGTGTGAGACAGTGTGAGGCAGTGTGAGATAGTGTGAGACAGTGTGAGATAATGTGAGACAGTGTGAGATAGTGTGAGACAGTGTGAGGCAGTGTGAGATAGTGTGAGATAGTGTGAGACAGAAAGCTGTACATGTGAACGAGTGTCTAATCAGGCACTACATGTTTTACTGCTAGCTTTTAGCATCCTGACCAACCTGAGGCACGATTCACACAATCCAACATAATAATGTTATGAAAGTAATGCAGCTCTCCTCTTCTCTCTGTTCATCTTTCCACTGATGTTCCATTTACAAATCTGTACATTTAGTGAAAATAAAATATAAATACAAGTAAAGTTTCCTTCAACAACCTGTGTTCCTGTTTCAGTCACTAATATATATTAATAAAACACTATAACTACACTTTTCCTTCGAATGTTATCATTAAATTACTTCAGAAGTCTGAATGTTTATGCATTAATGTGTGAATTCGTTTAACATCTGAAACCTGAAACTTTGTTTTCCATGAATTTTCTGTTATAGTTCATAAAAATGTCCTTTACTTCCTGTTTATTACAATTAAAACGGATTGAACATAAAGTCTGTGGAACTAAAATAACATTAAACACAACAACAATCCTATTCAAATACAACCGTACAACAGTGTGTATTATAAAAGTGTGTGTCCATGTGTGTGTCCATTTATTACAAGCACAAGCAAATTAAAAAAAAAATATTGCATATAAATGTTCTTGTGTAAATCTGGTGTTTTTAGTTGTGTTTTAGTGGATTTACTCCAATTAACATTTTACAGAAACATATAAACTTCACATGTGAATAATCCCATGATTTACATATAAATTTACATTTCAATTAATTTATGTGGTTTTTAAACACTTTACATGTTACATTTTACACATTTAGTGTATGTTATATATATATATATATGATTTTATTTGTGAAAATTTATTTTCACAAGATCCCATAATGTATGTGAGTTTTCCCATTCTGTATTCCACATGTTCTCCTCCTCTCACTGAGTGTTAGAGCAGACATGTTCTCCTCCTCTCAGTGGGTGCAGTGTGTTAGACAGAGCAGCAGGAGTTGTAAGAAGGCCAGTAGATTTGCTCCACGCACTCTCCTGCGTGTGACTCGTCACCGTTAACACGTGTTTATCAGCGGTGTGAGGACAGAGTGTGAGAGCACTGCGGCCAAAAGTGTGGGAAATGAAGCCTGCACGCGCTCTGATCTTCACTCTTCTCCTACTGGGCACGTGGGCCGAGCCTGAGGTGGCTGAGGAGAATCCAACCACAGAGGACAAAACCCACAGCGAGACCGAGACCGAGACTGAGACTGAGACTGAGAAAAAGGAAAAGACAGATGAAATTACTGAGGAGAAAAATGTCCTGGTGCTGCATGAGGAGAACTTTGCGAGGGCTCTGAGTGAGAGCAAATACCTGCTTGTGGAATTCTGTAAGTGTAGTCACCTGTTTAACCCCGGCCTATAATACATTACATTTAATTATTATTTAAACATAAATAAATATAAATATACTTCACAAATGCTTATTATACTGTACAGATGTTGTACATTCATTTATTTCTGTTATTTTCTCATGGTGATGCTGAGCTCCTCTGAAAAAAGTATTTTCAAAACTTTCAAACTATTTGTATTTATTTTCACAGATAATTAGGAACACATAAGACGAAAATGATCAAAGACTCTCACCACTGCCCAGTCACATGACCATGCTGGATAATGCTTAGATACTACTACTACTAATAATACTACTATATTCTTCTTCTTCATTTTCCTCTTCTTCTTCTTCTTATTATATCTGCTGCTATTATTGCTACTACGTTTAGATTCCATTAAGTTTTTATGCCGCAGATTGATTCTTTATAACACTTTATAACACTTTATAACACTTTATAACACTTTATAACACTTTAGTCTTCTGGGCTCAGACTATAGAAATGTCTCAGCCTCCATTTCTTCTTTCGGATGAACAGCTGGCACAGCACACTGCGAGAAAAAGTTCGGGGTTTAGATCTTATCTACAGCAAGTCCACCAGCACAGATGTACCTTCTCCCATGGTGTGAGGTTAGACATGACCAAGATTAGGAAGGACACGTGTCACTTTCAGTTGTTCATTTACCCGTGGCTTCAAACACTGCTCCTTAAACCACTTTAGACCTTGAAGACTAAAAATTCACTGAAACTCGTGTTGCTCTTGGGCTTCATGGGCAACGTTTCACAACCCAAATGCAACATTATTGATGAAGATGAAACTAACTTTATTTATACATAAATGTATTTAAACTGTGTTACAGCATTATTTATTGCTGTCTGTGAATTTGACAGTGACTCCGTCGTCAGGCAGTGAGCTGTCCGTTCCTGGTGTTCACTCTTCCTCTCTCATACACAGACGCTCCCTGGTGTCGTCACTGTCAGGCCCTTGAGCCAGTTTATGCCGAAGCTGCAGCACAGCTGAAGAACCAATCCTCTCCTGTACGGCTGGCCAAGGTCGACGCGACGGAGGAGAAGGAACTCGCTAAAGAGTTTGAGGTCAACAGCTTTCCGACACTGAGGTTGTTCACGGAAGGCCGCAGACAGAATGCCACAGAATTTACAGGTACATGAAGTCGGATGTGCTTCTCAAAACTATGACTTTGATCAGCTGGAATGTAAAGAGTTTAGCATTTTCTTTTTAAAAAAAACAATTACATTCTAACCTGAGGAACTGATGGATTTATAACAGATGTATTGATTGTTAATACAACATGTGTATATGAAAATACTCACGAGCGTGTTTCATGCGTTAAAGGAAAGCGCAACGTAAAGGGAATTATACAGTGGCTGCAGCGGCGTATGGGACCGAGCGCTGCTCTTCTAAAGGATTACAAGGTCGCTCAGGAGCTGCTCGACACACATGACGTGGTTGTGGTCGGATTCTTTAAGGTAAATGTTGTGTAGAATTTATTTTAGTAAGCAAAGCATTTCACAATCCCAGTTACTTTGATTTCTATTATTCTTTATATTCATTTGTGTAGCTTCTCAGGTCGATTTTCTATTTTATTTGTTTTTCAATCTTCCATCATGGAGCATGTTTTTCACTGATGTTGTATCTCTCTCTCTCTCTCTCTCTCCGTCTCTTTCAGGACCTGGAAGGAGAGAAAGCCAAACTGTTTAATGATATTGCACTGGACATAGTCGACGTTAACTTCGGCATCACAAGCAGTCCAGAGCTCTTCGAGAAGTACAAAGTAGAAAAGGAGTCAGTCGTGCTTTTCAAAAAGGTGACATGATAAATTGAACCATTTCAGCCATTTTTATTAACAGAAAATAAGGATTCAATCCTTTTAGAATCAACACAATGATCATGTGTGTGTGTGTGTGTGTGTGTGTGTGTGTGTGTGTGTGTGTGTGTGTGTGTGTGTTGCAGTTCGATGACAAGCGAGCAGACATGCCTCTGTCTGAGGAGGACAAGTTGGACAAGGATGAGCTCATCTCGTTCATCCAGAGCAACAGCCTTGAGCTCGTTATTGAATTTAGTGAAGAGGTCATTAATTAAACACATTAAACAGATTAAAGCACAGTCGGTAAATAACTGCTGTAATGTGATCACATAACATTTCTTTTCTGTTCCGTCTCTACAGAATGGAGATAAGATTTTTTCTAATAAAGTCCACAACCACCTTCTTCTCTTCATCAACACCACCTCTGAGTCCCACAACGCTCTGCTCGACGACTACAGAGCCGTAGCCAGAGACTTTAAAGAGAGAGTAAGTTTCCCACAGACAGCCATGTTGGCCTTCCATCATTATTATGTTTTATGGTAAGTGTAATACAGTGTAATGTTATAACAGTGTAATATATAAATGTTTTACTGATTGCTGATGTGTGTCTGTGTGATTATAGATCCTGTTCATCAAGATAGACATCACCACAGATGTTTCCCATGTGCTAAACTATTTTGGTCTGTCTGCGAGTGAAGCCCCGGTTCTGCGTTTCATCAACACCGACACACTGAAGAAGTTCGCCATGGCAGAAACAGCCATCAACAAGGACACGCTGAAAACTTTCTGTCAGGATGTGCTGGATGGCAAAATCAAGGTTAGCCATTTCATCGCTCTTTTGGTAAAATGATAAAAGAAAAACTTGGAAGAGACCTAGAAGATGGCACGCTTGGACTCTTGGTAGATCACACAGAAAGCCAGTGTGCCACTCGGTCCCATGTGACTAGGCTACACAGGGGTAGCTATTATCATTTAATAATGAATTTCATGCTAGCTATTAATACAGACTAATATTAATGAAGGAGTGTGTGATCATTCTGTTCTATCAAAGATTCAAACGTTCGTTTGACAAAAAGTCAGCAGGTCACTGGAGAACGTTTCAGGGTTCTCGGTTTCTGTCCCTGTATCACATGTAGAATATATTATTTGAGTCTGGTTTTTGCTTTTATTGTGTGAGAGCTTTGCGTTGAACTTTAGTTCTTCTCATTTCATCAGTGTTTCCACAGACCTGCATGTCCCTGTTTGTTAATTGATTGTCCACATGCTAATTTGCTATTCGCACTGCTGTGAAGCGTGCTAACTTTAAACATAGCCACAAACCAAATGAAAAATTTTTCCATTTTACCAAATGAAATTATGAATAAAAACTATCCCTAGACACAAAATTTGTTTGTCCCAGACTATTGTCGTACATGGGACACAACCACAAACAAAATCCTCCATCACAGTTATATGTTGTTTTTAATTTTCAAAAATAGGTTAAAACTCCCCGTGTCCAGGTGACAAAAGGCTCCACAGGTTGTACGGATCCACATGTAAAGGTTTATTGAGACAAGACACCAGGTCAAAAGCATCCCAGGTCGAACCCCAAATGATCAGAGACATCGAAAATCATGGTCTGAAAAACAGGGAAGGGCAATAACCCAGAAATCAGAGGTAACACCAAATCCAGAGGGGCAGACAGGGGCAAAAAACAGCCAAGACAGGGCAAAGACCATACACAGGTTCTGTGTGTCCTTTATACACAACAAACAGGAAATAACTATGACAACCGGTGATGTTTAAAATACAGAGGAGGGCGCCCTCTGGTGGTCCAGCATGGACATGTCTGGGCTGGATGTTTTTTTTTTAAAGGTGCGATAGCGGATTTGTTTTTATTTCTTACTTGTACAAATAACCTGTAAGATATGTAGAACATGATTTATTTATTTATTTATTATTATTATTATTAAATGCTTAGAAAACAATAACAACTATTGTCATCACTGTCATAACATAACAATACAACAATATTGTATTCAGTCCAGACTGAGTGCCTCGATTAAAGTCCTCAATCAAAGCCATTGTTCTTACTGCTTTCAAGTTTTTAGAGAATTCAATAGATTCAATATACATTTTCATTTCAAGTTTGAATCTCAAAAAAGTGGTTTGCTTTTAGAGAATTTACATTTATGAATGTGATATTTAGCTAACAGAAAAATAAGGTTTATAAAATAAGCACCGACTTTTCTTTCACATTCATGAAAACCAAAAATTACATTTTTATATGTAAATTCAAAATTGGGATTCACATAACATATAAAGATAAAATCAAGAATGTCACACCAGAATGTCACTGTGTGAGAACAATTCCAAAATAAATGTAAAGATGTTTCGGGTTTCTCTAAACAAAAAGAACAGACTTGTGCTTTTTTTTGATTTGGACAAAATGTTAACAAAGTTAAGAAAGTGTTGATTTATAAACTCTAAGATCTTAAACGGCTTGCTAGGTTTCCAAATGATCTCTATTATTAATCTTTTAATGTTTTTATTATTATCATGTAGCCTCATTTGAAGAGTGAAGATGTTCCTGAGGACTGGGATAAGAATCCTGTCAAAGTCCTTGTGGGAAAAAACTTCAAACAAGTCGTCTCTGATGAGACCAAAAACGTCTTTGTGGAATTCTGTAAGCTGGAATCGTCATTCTGGAATTTAAAAAAGAAATCAACTATACTCAAGAGTATGTGTACATGGTCAAGTGTTTGATCTGTGTGTGTGTGTGTGTGTGTGTGTGTGTGTGTGTGTGTGTGTGACTTTATCCCTTTCTCTCAGATGCCCCTTGGTGTGGTCACTGTAAGGAACTTGCCCCTGAGTGGGAAAAGCTGGGGGAAAAGTACAAGGACCATGAAAATATCATCATAGCCAAGATGGATGCCACGGCCAATGACGTAGAGGAGGTGACGGTGCAGGGTTTTCCCACCCTGAAATATTTTCCAGCAGGGACCGAGAGGAAGGTCGGCAACCCACTGCACCAACACTGAACTTTTCTCACCACTTCTACTACATTAGCAGACCGTTCATCATGTACGATCCCTCTATCAACATGTTAACTCAGTGGCTGATTATTAAGCTTTCTGGTTGTATACAGTATCGAGTTAATAATCAATAATAATAATATTATAGCTTTAATGCTGCTTGGAGAGTTTGCCCAAAATAATTGAGCCTCTCACAGTTCTGACCTTTAATTTAAAGTCCCCATGAAAACAACATGAGTATTTCATAGCTGTTTGTATGTTAGAGATTTTGCTCAAACTTACACATCCATTGCTAATATGTGGTTATTGGAGCGTGGGACATATCGAGGCGAACCTCCTTTACCACAGTTTTATTTCACGTAAAATTTAAAAAGATGGCAAATTAACATCCTCAGCCAAAAAAAGCTGGGGGTCAATATTTATGTATATCCCTAGACTGTCATGAAGGGAGCCCTTGGAGACGGATCCGTTATAAACCGTCTCAGCTGTGTTACAGACAGCAAGAGCAGAAGCTGCAGAGCTCAGTGATCTCTAGGGACTGGGTGTGACTGCTTATTACACAATCTGACAAAAATGGAAAATTACAATCTCATAATGACATGGGTGTGGCCCAGCCCCGGGAGAGTTCCCTGCTATTGTACATCCTCCCTAAAGGTCTACAGGATCAAGTCTGTATAAGTGTAGGTGAGGGATTTACAGTGAGTTCAGAATGAGGGCCAGATTACAGAAACAACACCTGTCCATTTTATTTTACCTTTGGAGGTGCAAAGAAGTCATTAGAAGACACATGAGTCATTAACATGTTGAAATGGCAGCGAGTATTCACATAAACATTTCACCAATTTACATGTTAGACCACATCTGTGTACACTCTTACAAAATAAAGTCAAATCTTCAGTCCTAGAATTTTCACTGAACATAACTGACAATATAAAACATGTAGGATGTAAAACTCGGGTCTGAAGGCGTGGTGTCAAGACAAGACCTTGCTGTGTGTGTTAACTTTGTGGATATGTGATGTTTAAAAACATTTGTTTCTGAGCAAAAGGATCACATTCTGTTTTAATCCCTGTGACATCAGGTGATTGATTATAAAGGAAGTAGGGATTTGGAGACGTTTGTTAAATTCCTGGATAACGGTGGAGTATTGCCAGAGGAAGAAGAAGATGATGATGATGATGAGGATGAAGATGAAGATGTGGACCAAGAAAGCAAAGATGGGGTTAGTTATGTCTTATATGCCTACCGAATATCTTGGGTAAAATAGATTAATGAATATAATGTAAATTTTTTAAATTAAATTATAAATTGTTATGGGCTACTGAACAGCAACGAAACAAACAACTGGTTTAAAGCAAAACATTTATTTACTCGTGGACTTGTGACTCGACTACGCAGTGACAATAGCAGTATAAATTAACTGTATTTTAGGTTAATCTAATGAAGAACATTATAGTTAAAAGCAACCATTAGTTCATTTTTAATGACATGTTTATGCAGTAACGATACATATATTATTAAATATAAAGCTTTTCCACTTTTGCTTATCCGCTTATTACAAAAATGATCCTCTGCACCCAACGGGATCTCTGCTTATACCTGGAAGGTCATTTGTTTAAACTTTTTTCTGTTCAGGTCTCAAGTGAATCCACAGAAGAACCAGAGAAAAGGTCTAACGGATCCAGCAGCAAAGACGAGCTCTGAAAACGTCTCACACATTAACTAATGCTGATTCAGATCTGTGTGAAACTACTGAAACTGAATGTGCTCAGTATTAACTGTTTGAAGATTCAGATTGAAGAGTTTATTGTCATATGCACAGTAAAACAGTCAGTTACACTGAACAATGAAATTCTTAATCGTCATTCCTTACAATAAACACACATTTAACACACATTCCATTCAATCTCGGTCGTCCGACTCGGCACTGAACCTTTCAAATGGGAACCAAAATGTTGAGGAAAGGCATCAATCATGTAAAACTTATTGTTTGTTATAAAATGAATAAAAAACACCCGCTGGTTGCCGTCCAAAGGCGTCGTGTTCAGTCATGTGGTCATTTAAACAGTTTCATCTGAGACATCTTTAAATTCTGTTGTAAACGGAATTTTTAAAAACAGATTTTGTTGATGTTGAATCATTCTACGTGATCTCAGCTGCCCTAAAGACCTGGCAGTGTGATGAATAACAGTGTGTTCATGTCATGTCTCATGCTTGTCTTTCAGATAGAAAGCTAAGGTCTGATGAATACTAAATCATAAGGTGTCACTGGTGGACAAAAAGAGTTGAATTCAGAAAATTCTCAGCTAATAATTAAGTCTCAACCTTGTAATCACAAAGACATGAACTTTGTGTGAAAGTTGGAAGCTCGTTTCACGTCAGCCTCCAGTCAGGAGCTACTCAGTGCTGTATGTGACCAAAAATACTGGAATAATAAGCTCTGGATTTTGGCTTGGAGAAGTGAGTGTCTCTGATATCTTAAAGTAAAATATCTTAAGTATTGGCACATTCAACTAATATTTCTCTTTATTAGATCCCCACAGCCACGCCCCAAAATCTAGTGGAAAGCCTTCCTAGAAGAGTGGAGCTTATTATAACAGCAAAGGGGGAATAAATCTGGAACGAGATGTTCAACAAACACATATGAGTGTGATGGTCAGGGGTGCACATACTTTTGGCTGTATAGTGTATGTAAGATTTTTAAGTCTATTTCTAGTATGTGATAATTGTTCTCGACAGCCGTGAGGGGTTCATGGTGAGTGGGTTAGAGGTGCTTCAGGAGATTAGGAAAATATAACTGTGTGTCATAATCAAGATTTTACTCAGCGGGTCAGCTTTCAGATAAAAATAGCCTGGATAGCTGGAAAAGAATTGATAAGATCCACTAAACCTCTTACTGAACACACACACACACACACACACACACACACACACACACACACACACACACACCCATGGCAGTTCATAGCAATGGAATGTACAGTCAGATAGGTGAACTGGTTTGGTCAGTATGTTGTATACTAATGATCATAAATAAAAAGGAAGTACATTTTACACAGACGGCTTGAAGATAAACACACAAAGCAGTGAGAGGATCAACATGGGAGCAGGAGATCAAAGTAAATCACCAAGAAGGAATGACATGCTGGAAGAGTAAAAAAAATAAAAGAAGAGAAGAGAAATTAAAAGTGTGGTAAGTTGCTCAGTCATAAAAAGCTAGAAAATAATCCAGTAACACATTTAGGGAGTTAATGGGGATGACTGCGGTTGGTGTTACCTGCTTTACTACGTGCAAAATAACACAATGCTGTAGAATTTTTATTCCTAACATCAGTGAGTCCTGGGAAATCTTTACAGACACAATGTCAGCTCGACCTTATGGACTTACACGCATTCCATTTTACATTTTGCACCTGTTTGTTCATCAAATCTGTAGCTTAACCAGAACAAAACCTGCAGCGAAACCCGTCTACACACAAATGAACACACTCTAATCATTTATTCGACTCTACAGATGTGGATTTCTCTCTGTAGAGAGTTGGAAAACACTACTTTAGATCATGATCTTGGTTGAGACTCAGGGATTTATTGTCTTAAAGTTTCCTCTGTGTTCTCTGGTTTCCTCCCACCTCCTAAATAACATGCTGGATTGGGACTCTGAGTGCATGTACAAGATGTATTCCTGCACTGTGTCCAGAATTCCCAGGACAGGTTTCGGATCCATCATCATCATCCTGACCAGGACAAAGCTCTTACTGAAGATAAAGGAATGAATTCAGTGTTATTCGTTAGGACTACTCGTGCCACGAACTCCGTTTCCCAACCTGCAATGCGGCCTACAAACATGGCCGCCATGGACCACAACTCCCAGAACTCTCACACACTGACAGGTTCATGTTCACCTTCATTCTGATCATGCACACCTGAGTCCCATTCACTGCACAATCACAGTCACAGTTAAAAGGACTTTCAGTTCACTCGCTCTTTGTGAAGTATTCTCTCCATTCCTGGTGTTTGTGACGAGACCAAGCCTTTATATCTCCCTGCTCGTGTTTACGTTATTGACCCTGTTCAGCCTAGTGTTTTGGATTCGCCTCTGATGTTCTGTTTGTTCATCGCCGGACCTTTTGCATGTTTCTGGATTAGGATTTTTGCTCACGGTTTGGATTTTTCTGCCGAGTTGTTATTAAAGGATTTCTACCTGCGTCTGCATCTGTCTGCCTCATCCCTCACGTGACATTATTGAGCTGGAAGTTCAGTGAAATCATTTATTGGTACTGCTGCGTAAATGCTTAGGACACTCATTTTGGCCTATTTTATTATTATAAACACAGGGCCTCGTTTATCAAACCAAACGTGAACTAATTTATTCGTAAATCATCTGCAAGAAATGTGGTGTTCATGAAAAACGTGAGTTTTTGTACATTTCCACGTGAGGACACTCACTAAAAGAGCAGCTTTCAATTGTTGATGAGTTCCTGTGATTTTATGTACAGCTTAAATGTACAGCTGTCAAGTTTAAATCACTTATTTAAGGTAAATTCAGATATATTAGTATATACAGAGATATTGATACGTTTCTTGGTAATATTCAGCTTATTTTTAGTTCAGTTTTGCCACAAGACAATTTATACACAACTTTACTAAATGATAAAGAAATATACATTATGTCCCATTACAGTTGTTTTTTTAAAAAGATTAATCATATTCCTTGGGTCCTTGAAGTAGCTACAGGATATGTATTGTTTAGCCATTATGTACATATAGTATTTTCTTTTTTTATTTTATTTTATTTATTTGATCAAGATGCTTCAGTTTATTAAGAGTGATGGACTGATAGTGAAATAAAAGCTGGTGTATCAAACTGTCAGTCTGTCCATTTTACAGCCAGTGAATGGATTTCTTTTTCTTCCTTTCAAGACGTAAATGGATTTTCCTGAAGCCACTGTTTCTGCAGTCGGTTTCACGCCTCCACCTCCCTCATATACTGAAGCTACTCAGAGTCCACATCCTTCAACACCACCTCCTACTTATGGGGAAGCAGGTGAGTCTGAGACGTCCTGCAGCTCAGTGACACGTCTCTGCTCTCAGTAATGAACATCTTCTTTTTTTTCTTTTTTTTTTACTAGAGGTGTCATGCAATTATTGCAATCAGCATGAATCAGCATGGGGTGTTAATTTGTACTCTACATCTACATCACTCCAGTTCATATTTATGTGTGTATCTACCTGCCATCTTTTCTAACAAATTTAATTGGCTCTATTTCCCAAAATTTAAGCAAACTTGTAGCTTAATTTAAACCACCTCAACCCTGACTAGTCAGTTACTAATAACCGCTACACATTCGTGTTAATAAACATGGTTTTTGTTTGAGCTTCATACCTGACAACTCGCTCGCACCTACATGAAAGTAAAAAGCTCCCATTCACACAGCTTTTTTGTCTGTACATTTTCCCAATGCCACTTTATTTGTTCATTTGGAATCATAAGATACATCCGTACATCCTGAAAGACAGGAGCCGTTACGGACTGGCGTGCTGCATGCGTATGCGTATTCTAATTTTAAGTTCAGTGTGATGAAATCCAGGAAGCCTGAGCTTTATTTATACACAGATAAGAATAAAACATCTCATCCACTCAAACATCCCACGAGTAACAGTGAGAGTATTCGGACACCGTTGTTTTTGTTATTTAATAAACTTCCAGTATAAGGTACAGTGCCTTGCCACCCGTAGTTGATTGTTTGCTTCAGTTGCACTACAAAATGCTCCAGGAAGGCTCTTTTCATGCTGAGCTAATCAAAATGACCACAGCTGATCACAGTTGAAAGTCAAATGGCTTTGTGTGCCATTGAGAAGGTGATTAGCTACACCTGATTGAGTTTACAAGTCATTTTTAGGAGGGGGGTGATCCTTTTTCCAACTCAGTGATTCTGTTTTTTTATTTATTTATTTTTTTTCTCTGACATGTTGGTGTTTTATCTTTCACTTGGATGTTATAAGTTGCACTGAGTAAAAACAGCTGGATAAAACAAAAACTGTCCGTCTTCATTTCAGGCTGAAAAGCAGCAAAATGTGATTATTTTAAAGGGGGTGATTCTTTTCTATACCCACTGTATATATATCCACTTCAAATTTAAATACATAATGGCCTTTGACTATGTATCCATGTGCATAAGAAACTAAATTCACAGGGAAAAGTATTCAGACATTTTATTTCAGCTTTCTAAAGTTCTCAGGGACAACATTAGTAAATAATAATTGAATGGAAAAAGCTACAAAGCCGTAGCAAAGACCTTTAAACATCCCTGATCCCTACAATGGGTTTGATCATATGCAAAGTAGAAAGTAGAAAGCAGCAGGAACAACAGTTACACAGAGAACAATAAGCAATCAACTGCATCACAATCATCTCCATTTGTACACCTCACACTAAACTCCTCTGCTAAAATACAATACAGTACAAGCACAGAGATTCACATCTAAAAGCATTTACACAAGTCAGAACTCTTCTGGAACGATATATTCTGGTGAGATTAAAGAAAAATAGAACTCTAGGGTTAGGGTTAGGATTAGGACTAGTAATAATTCAGCTCATCATGTTTGGAGAAAGAAGGGTTGTGCGTATGAGCCCAAGAACATCCACAGTGAAGCATGATGGTGGGAGCATCATGATATGGAGCTGCTTCCCTGCAAATTGTCCTGGGGCATTACATTTAATCTCATTGGCCAACAAACTGAATCTGTGAAAAAGATGGACATTTCAACAAGACACCGACCCCAAACATACAGCCACAAAAACTCAATAAAACCTTGCATGGCCTCATCTTTGCAACAAAGTACTGATGTTGATCATTTGTAGTGTCTGAATATTTTTTACCCTGTTACTATAGAAACGATAATGTATTAGAACGAGCACATTAATATAAACCTACGCTTCTATCAGAGCTGCTGCTATAGAAAACTAATCAACACCTTCTGACCAATCACAATCCAGAATTCAACAGCACTGTTGTGTAAATTTTAATATTGAATTTGATTTTTATTTGTAGTGGCTGTCCCGCCTCTGCAGTTGACCAATGCCGCGTCTCCTTATCCTATCCTCAGCATTCCCACAGAGGTCACGCCCGTACATCACACACAGCGAGGTCAGTGACTCTGTTTTTACCTGCTAAATGATTGATATTGCCATTATAAAACTTTATTTACTGTTATTCAGTATAATTTAGTTTAATTTACCATAGCTTTACTATCAAATATCTACATGAAGATACAACTGTAACATCCAGCCCAGTCATTTCCCCTCCAAAGCACCAGAGGGCACCCTCGCCCGAGTTTTCAACCACTTCCTCGTTTATTCCCATCATTTCCTGTTACACACTATAAAAAGCACATGGACATGACGTCTTAGTTTTTGTTGTCAAGCTTGTAAGCTCTGAGTTGTTGTTATATTGGATAGCCGGTTTGTGTACCGCCCTGCCTTGTTCATCTCGTCTCTGCCTTTGCCTTGCCCTTTTATTTTGGATGCTGCCTCTGATTCCTGGTATTTTGACCTTGCTGTGTCCTGATTATGATTTGGATTGTGTGATGGATTTGTTTGGAGCTGACGTTGACTTTGTCATGCCTGTGAATAAACTTCCTGCAAACGGACCCTTACTCAGCCTCAGTGAGCTCTCTGTTACAACAACGTTGTCAAAACATGTAAATTATTGTGTCATACGTTTGTCCATTAATGAATGAAGTATGTAAAAGATCAGGATAATATTTGACATTCATTTAAATATACAAATAAAGGAATATACTTTTACACACACCATGGCGTTTCGTATCTGCCAGACGAAGCAGCATTATATCAGTCTTGTTTGTTTATACACAGGGTTGCCAGGTCTCGGCAACATTTCCAACCCAACTGCATCTCAGAACCTGAGCAAAAAGAAACTATCCCCAAATATCCTGGCAGTATATGAGTAGTATATTCATTCATTAATTGGTCTAAAAACAAACAAACAAACAAACAAACAAACAAACAATTGTGTCAGTCACCTGACTAAAATGATATTTATATAAATATTTTCTCCTCGTATCTCAACATTCTTTATTTGGAAAAAAAGAAACTTGATAAAGCTGTGTACAACCTGTGATTGTCCTTTCAGACCACAGTGCTAGTGTAGAGTTACACAATCTGCACTTACACTTTCCCTTTGTTTGTCATCGCCTACTTTTTTTTTGTTGAGGAAAACTAGGTTTTAGCAGCCGCTGAATATTTTTAAACTAGTCCAAAACACCTTCACCCGAACCCTTATTCCAAATCCAGCCCAATTTGGTATAAAAATCTGTGACCATGACATCCCTGACTATACAATAAAGTAAAGCTTGAGGTTTTGTCTTACGAATGATTTCTTCTGCATCATGATTGTATGTCTGTTGTATTCTGTCCCTCAGTGTTTGTTCAGCCTTCACCCCATCAGGTAATTCCACAGCAGCTGTTGGCTGGAACACTGGGTGATGCTCCCACTGTGATTACTTGCCCGCACTGCCTTCGCCAAATCACCACCAGTGTGTGTTATAAACCTGGAAATGCAGCATGGACCCTGTGCTGTCTGCTTACACTTTTTGGGTAAGACGCAACTGCTGAAATAATTCAGCCATTCACATGATTAAGTCCAGACAGCACAGAGGAGTTAGCGTGGAGGTGAGACATGCCAGTTTTGGTGACTGTTTAGACTCCTTTAGTGACTTTATTTATTAAAAAACGAGAACCAAACAACAAATCGAGCAAATCACAGCTGAGAGAGCAGGTCCTCTCGACTCACCAGTCACTGTTCACATACATTTCCATGTTCTTGGTTTTAAACTCTCTTCTTGGTGATATTTACAGTAATGTCTTTCCTCTTCATGGAATGATAATTAGCTTGTAGTGCTGTGACCAGAATTGACCTCTATATGAAATAAGACATAATCAGTTATTTTCTGTTCTGATATAAAACTCTATTGAATTCTGTAGTGTCATCGGAAAACGTTCCTGATTCACGTACAACATTGTAATATGCAAATGATGATGTATTGAATATTCAGACTAGTCTATAATGTCATCTTGTGACTTCTAGCAAGACTTTTTGAGCGTGCATTAGTTACTACACCCTGGAGAGAGGTGACACTGGACACCGATGAAGAAAACCATCTGCATATTCCCAAAAACCATCCGGTTCCAAAATCAATGCTAACACTATTATATAACAAATCGCAGACCTTGTGTAAATAAAAACACCTCCTTTCAACATAAATAATGATACAGTACTCAGAACACACAACCACAGCCTGGTGCACATCACACAGCAGTTTAGTGATTCTGGACGTGGCCTTGAGGTGATTTCGATAGAAATGATTATCATTGCTGTGATTATTTAATGAGAAAAACACTGACAGACGTCTACTGTTTGTTTCAGGCTCGTCTGTGGATTCTGTTTAATTCCCTGCTGCATGCCAGGATGCCAGGATGTTTATCATTCATGTCCTGCCTGTAAAAGATTCTTAGGGATACATGTTCGCTAACACACACACACACACACACACACACACACACACACACACACACACACACACACACACACACACGGTTTATTACCATCATTGTTGAGTATTTACATTGAGCCATGATTTGTAGCTAACTGATGCTATCCTTGGACTTAAAACAAACATTAACGTCATTACTCATATATAAATCTTTCGGATCACGGTATGATCTGTAACATTAAATGGATAAAAGTGACGCGCTCATGCATTTTGGGTGGATGTAGACAGTAGAAGCGTTGGATGCTTTAATGGGTGTATAAATGAATATTTCAAATATTTCAGGGGGTTTCAAACTCAAAATGGCCCCATCTTGAAGTTGGTGGAAGGTGAGAATATATAATCTACACCTTCTGATACATGATGCTCTCCAAGGTGAAAAATTAGTGAAAGTTCATCAAAACCTTGAAGTAAAGAGGAAACTTTAAAAACTAAAATCCAAATCCTCATTAACTCAAAAACAAGTCGCTTATAAATAGCTCAGCTTTTTTTTTTTTTTGTGAGTGGAAAATCCAGGACTAAAAAACTTTATGTCTCTAATCAAGACCCAGAATATGAATTATTGTATATTATTAAATAATGAGCCTCGGTTGTTCTGTAGGATTTGGGTATTTGCAGAGTGACGGACTGATGTGAACTTACTGTATTAATAACACACTCTTCATTCACTACATTGTGACTTCTGTCTGAAACATCCTGTATATAAAGAAACTTCACACAGAAGCTCAGTCGTTTGACTCCAGCCTGTACATTTCTTTACTGTAGATGTCACTTCCTGTATAGATTTCATTGTGCTACTGCAGTGAATGTTGTATTTGTATATGAAACATATGTATGTGTGCAGTTTTTGTTGTAGTGTCTAGACTGTAATGGCTGAAGTCTTCATTACTCACTAACTTTCTGCTACATACCATGAAAATGACCCAGAATTATTTTTCAGCACCAAATACAAGAAAATGTGCTTTTAACAACCCATCTCAAGCAACACTACACAAAATTTTGTTTAACTAAGATTCACGCTAATGCTATGACAACATTAAGTTCTTTTGAATTATTCACTTACTTTTATATTTCTAAATCAATAATAAATTACTTTCAATCTATAATTTCTATTGGTACATTTTAAAGTGACCTCAACATGCAATATCACAGAAAATAAAGAAAGAATTTAATTAGGAAATGTACGTTTCTTCTTCCACGAATCTTCAGGAAATTGAGATAATGCAACTTGCAGTTGTTACTTGATGTAAATTCTGAATATTTGTGAATGTGTTCAGGTAACAGGGTTGACGATATACTGGACTGGATTTTTCAAGCATAGGATGTTAAACGGATTCCCACATTAATGCAATATATATAGATTAAAGACAAAATTATTGAACAATATTTATCTACTTTGCTACACTGCTGTTAAGACTGTTTATGTGAGGGCGTGGCATATTTTGAACAATGGTCTGCGGAAATGGAAAACAGTCAGGCCCTTTGACATGCACACTTCCTGTTTCCTATAAGCCTGTTTCCTGGGGAGTCAGAAATGAAGGCTCCTGTGCTGTAGTGGGTGGAGGGGTGCGTTAATGGTGAGGAATTCAAAATCTTATTCTTATTCTTAGAGCAAACACAATTCCAAAATAGTATTTTCCAAACCTCAGATGAAGGCTTAAAATTCATGTCCCGTTTCTTGTAGCCTGGATGTTTTGTCCTTGTCTTTGTGGATGTTAGTTTATTTGTTAGTCCTTTATTTGTTGTTGTGTTCATTTATCTTAATGTATTCATCAGAACCAACATGCAGTAAACATGCAGTTTACACTGATATTAAAAATGTTAAAAACCAAACAAACAAACAAGCATAAAAAACATTATAAGTACTGTATATAAAGCCCATAACGATAACAGGAAAGATTACTCCAGATTACTGTGGCTCTCTTATCAGTTACATCTGTCTTTTATTCATATTTTTATTGTAGGCATTTCAACCAGAAATAAAAGATGATCTTCATTAACCCAGTGAGCGGTAAAGAGAATAACAAAAAAAAAAAATTGAGGAATGAAAGCAATTTTCCATCATCTATCACATGGACAGATAATTACTGATAATACAGTTAAAAGATTAAACATGTTGTTTTAACAGTTTCTAAACACTTTTAATATTGTTTATATTGTGAATTCTTGAAACTAGCCAGTTCCATGTTGCTTGGAGACTGAACAAGACACATTATTCATTGTAAACCTGGTCTTCAACATAGTCATTGGCGAATCTGATGATATCAGTCATTGCCATGAGAATCAGAAGATCCATGATCAAGTTGTTGGTAACCTGCTCGTGGTAGTTCTGCACAGGATAGATGCAGTTCATCGGGACTCCCAGTCTATGACTGCACTCTTCCATCTAAGATAAACAGATACAACATGCAGTTTTATTTGTATTTCAAAAAACCACAAGGTTAAAGGTTAATATAAAAATGCATATGACTGTTAAAATGTTCTCTGCTGCTGAAAATATCATGGAGTAGACTGGAGACCTACAGGCAGTAAATAAAGGGAGGAGGAGATGGCTGTGGTTGTTGTTCTCACCTTCTCTTTGATTTTTTTGCTGTAGTAGACCTTACTCAGGTTCTTCTGAACTAGAGGGCATGCTTTGTCAACCATCGACATGATGACCACTTGAGGAATCCCTGATGAATCACCAGAAACACAAACATTTTGTCGATCTTATATATAATCTAACTTTTATCTTTAAGATGACACCGCTTGGGAAAAACCTGACTACTGTAATAGCACGTAGCAGAAGTGGTGTATATGACCTGATTTCTGTGTAGAATTACGTGAAAACTCACCCAAGTCACGAGCTTTTTGCCGAACAGCTCTCATTTTCTGGATTATTTCGTCAGTGATGAGGGGGATTTTGTCCCCTGGTAGAACACTCACCAGACAGTGCACTTTATCTCTCAGGCTGGGGTTACTGATGTACTTTGGGTCATTTTCAGCTATTGGATTAATAGGATTAAACTGAAAGAGCAAAAATAGTTCATAAAATAAATGTAACATAAAGGATCACCTCAGATTACTTTTTATAAAAAATACCATATTTAGGCTTTTCGGTTTTACTGGTTTTATTGGTTTAAGTAATGATTTAATCTCTTGAAGACCATTATTCAAGTATACTTCTTAAAGCATATTGTTCCTAAAGCAACTGTTAACTACAATTAATTATGTAGTTACGACATGCCAATCATTACTCCTATCGCTTGTCTCACAAACATCACCTCCTACTGCAAACTGCTGCCAAACCATGCACCAGAATAAGGCTACCCTTCTTTGTAAATTTGGCAAACACAGAGACAACATATCTACCTTGTGACAGCAAGAGTCTGGTAGGTAGCCAGCTCTCAGAGACAGAAGGTGAGCATATGCCCAGCTCCAGAGTTTCCTTGTCCACCTCAACAGTGTTTTCACTTTTGTGCCCTCTTTGTGATTGATATAAAACACCACCACAGAGTTTCCTGCCTGCACTAGTAAATCCATCCATTTTCTGTACCTGCACAGGGTCACGGGGAGCCTGTAGCCTATCCCAGGGGACTTGGGGTACCAACCCATCGCAGGGCACAATGGCACACACATTTACACACCCGTTCACACACTATGGACAATTTGAAAATGCCAATTACACTGGATGAATTACACTGAATTACACTGAAAAACACTGAATTACACTGGACATTGCATGTCTTTGGACTTGGGGAGGAAACCAGAGTACCCGAAGGAAACCCCCGAAGCACTGGGAGAACATGCAAACTCTGCACACACACAGGGCGGAGGAGGGAATCAAGCCCCCAGCCCTGGAGGTGTGAGGCAAATGTGCTACCTACTAAGTCACTGTGCCCTCTAGTGATACGATTTGTGCTTATAAATATATCAGACCAGAGTGTGTGGGTCGTACACAGCAGAAATTTGACTTCTTCCACTTATACCCCTAGTACAAATTTTTACAAATTTTTAGTTATGGCATCTACAGTTCCAGAGACTTGTAGAATCTATGCCACGGCACACTGAAGCATTTCTGGCGGTTTGTGGTGACAAAACACCACATTTATGTTGTTTATTTTCTTTGCTAACCATCCGTGTATATACAATTACTGTAACGAATCCTTATTCTATAGGATACAAAAAAATAACCTCAATAAATTAAATGATGGTCATGAACTTACAGCGTAGTCATCTTTAATATGACCCAGTAATATTTTGACTATATCTTCAGTCTGCACTCCTTTTGATTCCTCTGGTTCCAGACCCATGATGTCAGTAAAGACAAATGGATAGAAAGTTCCAGGCCCATCTTTCTTCAGCCTGTGATATTTTAACTGGACACAAAATACAGAGGTGTATCCTGTGCCAAGATTTTAACATTTTTTTAATACTCAGTGTAATCTTCAGTCGGTTATATATTAGGATAAATACAATATTATCTAAAAGATTAGATATATTAGTAGATAAGCCAAAACATCTCAAATACTCAGTGAAGTTCAGGGAAAAGATCTAGGCTTGGAGCCATTACAGTAAATATTCTATTGTTTAGTTATTACCTTTAAAGTGAAGCTGTAACTTTTACCACCTGAGGCATCTGCCAGTGCACCGGTGGTGTTGTATCCTTGGAGGACGGTGTTGATGGAGTTGATAAAACTCGATTTTCCTGCTCCGATTGGGCCGTGAAGCAGAATCTTAAGCTCACGGACTTCTTCAGTACGTAGCTGGAATTCCTTCACTTTCCTCAACATCTGATTTTTGTTATCTTCACTGTTTAAGAAGTAAACCAAGAGATTAACATATTTTCCATGATCTACTACTTAGAGCTTTAAGCACACAATGATTTTGTGTCTTTCTGCAGTCATTAATATTACCTCCATGTCACTGGCCGCCATGGATGATCCAATTCTGTGATTAAAAAACACGAATTCCAACGTTACATGTAACTGTGTTTGACACCACATCCACATGTTTATTTCTATGACTTTGCTTAAATATCATATTTCTGCAGTAACTTACCAGGATCTGGGACTGGGTTTCGGTGTTCAGGTTCAAGATACAAACGGACGAAAGGACGTAACATCTGGTTAAACTGCAATATCAGTATAAACTACGTATAAATTTAACTGCTCTTTTAGTATATTTAAAAAGAGAACACTGCAATAATAACAATAATAATACAACAGCAATAATACAATAAAACAATAATATCAAAGCTTTACTTTTACTGGTTTGAATTAAGAACCGTGATTGAGTCAAATCTATTAATAATCCATTTTCTTACCCAACTCATGACGCTGGTGTCTGTGAACTGCACTTCAGATGTGTTGCTGCTTCAGTTCTGTGTACAGATGGGTCTCTGAATGAACTTATTTGGTTATAAACACATACAGGGAATCACACGTATTTATTTTTACCTTGTACAGTGAATATCATCATCAGAAACTGATTGTCACATCCTTCAGGAACAATTCAGTGAAACACCACTAGAGGACACCGTCCCCTGCCTGTTGTGTATGACTCCTCATCTCTCTGTTTTCCCGGGGTTCTGGATTTATTCTGCCTGGGGTTCTGCCTGGCTCACTAACTCTCTTTGGTTCTGTTTGACTGTGGCCTGTGTATCCATATTGAGTTTTGGACCGTAGACTTCATTGTTAATAAACTTCCAGTGAAGGGATTCTCACAACACTTCTGAGTCATGTGTGTTACACAGATGTAATTGCATTACAGTAAAGAAAGCAGAACGCAGTGCAGTGGGTTACACACTCATTACACACCAAAGAGTCTGAACTGCTGTTATAAAATCCAGAACAGCTGTAATAAACCATTGTAGGAAAGTACAAAAGAAGTGCTTTTAAAAGGTTTAGGGAAAACAGGGCTGTCTGTTGTGCTAGACTTGTTCACTGTTCTCTCCACAATTTTTGTTTGTTTGTGGAAAATGTTTTAAAGTGAGCTGTGTGAGATCGGAGCAGAAAAAAGACCTCACCTCGTACCCAATGTAGGAAAACCAGATTCTTATGTAACCAGAAAGGTGTAAAAGCATCACAGTGACCTTTTTAGAGGAGAAAAAAAAGTAAAAAAATAAATCATCAGCCCTGCATTCCAGCCAGCCATAAGACAAAAAGACAAGAACAGGAGGAAGTCAAGATGAAATCATGCCATGGTTGTCTTTTGCTTTTATATAAATTATGTGTAGACAGGTTTCCTGTCAGTAGTCAAAAAATTGTCAGTAGTGTGTGTTAAGATTTTAATAAAACTCTCTGATATCAGTTCAAACATTTTTCACTGCCTTGAATTCTTTAGCCTTTGTTTGTCCACCATTTTGCCTTTAACTGCCTCCGACCTCCTTCATATCCTCTGACCAGCCTTTGGGTTTCCTTCTTGGAATTATTTGATCTATTTCTAAATAAATTTCAAAAAGGATAAAATGTCATTTTCCTTCTTCACCATGGTGAGTTTTGGCATTCAACCGAACATTTTTTTTGTTTTCCAATCAGAAAATATAGCAAGCTCTATCATTTATCTAATAATAATGTAATGATGTAAGTAATAATAATAATAATAATGTAAGTAAAACTTTATCTTAATGTTCACATGAAGTCTTTCTTACCGTTATTCTGCTCTGGGTGTAGAGCTGTATCTGTATGCTGCTGCTCCAGCTATGTGAATCTGCGTCACTGAACAACTGCTGGATATAAAACTGGAACTGGGTGTAACTGGATGTTTCCTTTCACTTTCACTTTCACAGTGATGCAGTAACTCTCAGTTAACTCTCAGTCCTCAATCCTTTACTTCTGACTGTTACAAGCCGTTATTAATGAATTATTAATGTGAATTATCTTTATTAATACTGAAATTATCATATTAATCATATCATATCATATTAATTAACAGAATGAGTTCACAAGATGTTAATACTTAACTATTTACATTATTAATGCCTGTTCATACAGTATATGACTCAGAGGCTGTTCATGTGCATTATTTCCTAATGCGATAAGGACTGGTGCAGGTATTAACAACTTGTAAGATGTTTGCTTAGCAAAACCTCCCATTCCAACTGCGGAGTGAATATTTGTGTGTATGTTTTGGATGATGGTTGTTGTGTTTTTAATACTGTGTGTATTGATTGGTGCCTGGATGTTCACAGCCACTGGGGGGCGCTCTTTACTTGTTTAGTTTGAGTTGCACTGGGAAGAAGAGTGATTATTTGGAGAGAAAACGAGTGAAGCAGTAAAAATGCACTAAAGAATGTATTAAGTGTCTTTGAGTTTTTACTTAATTTCTGCAACTAAACAACAAACTGGTGACCAGGATGGCCATTCATCTACCTCCACCCTGCCTACAGTGTCCAGGATAACCTGCAACCCACTTTATAGCATGGATTAAAATGTTCCATGTGGTGTTGGTCCCTTGCTGCTTTACCATCTCACAGCATAAACATTTCCCAGAGGGAGCAATGGCCAGATGAAATTATCACACAGTATTTAATTCAGTTCAGTTCAATTTTATTTGTATAGCACTTTTAACAATAGACATTGCCACAGTGCAACTTTATGAAAATATATCAATTCCAAATATAAATAAAAAATGTATACATTTATCCCTAATGATTCCTAACCCTAACCCTAACCCTAACCCCTAACCCTAACCCTAACCCTAACCCTAACCCCTAACCCTAACCCTAACCCTAACCCCTAACCCTAACCCTAGGTATGTGGCTTCATTATGAGAAACGCTAACACTGTATGACTTCAGTGTGAAAGAGGATAAAATGTTTAGGGACCAGATTGTCGAGAAAGCTTACAGCCAATAGTTTATTACCTAAGTTGACTTTGGACAGAGAATACAGATGGCCAGCCAAGTGGACATTGCTGTGGCTGATGTAAAAGACGTCTGCCAAACTACCAGTACAGGAAGTGAATGTGAATAGAATCATCATAACAGAAAAGCGTGGGCGCTAGCAAACAAAAAAAGAAACTCAGACGGTCACATGGCAGCGAGGTCTGGGTGCAAATGCGACTGATGTGATTCAGAGTCACAATTAGCTGTAAACAAAAAATGTGAAATGTAAAAAAAAAGAAGAAAAAAAAAACATGGAAAATTTGTGGAAACATAGACATTTTAGAACAGCATGTAATTCTGCTGGAAAACAAGAGGTTAAAGAAACTCAGAACCCACTTTGCTGTACATGACCTTTTCTGTACACGGCTGGTGTGTATCCAGGTGGCTCTTTCTGCAATCTTCACTTCTGATGCCGTCTGAAGTCCTGTAACAGGATCCAGTCACCAGGATTCAGGCTGTGGAGTTTACTGCTTACTTCCTTGGGTAAAGCCACTTTTACCTGTTTGTGCACATTTCAGAGAACTTTAATGCAATAATGTAACATCTCATCTGTACATTCCTCAGTAGAGAGCGTGTGTTGTTTCTGGGGTGAAATCCCCATGTTCATCGGTCTGCCAAACACAATCTCGAATGAGCTAAGGCCCGTCCTGCTCCTTGCTCTGGTTCTCATCTGTATCAAAACCAATGGTAATGCCTGAACCCAATTCATCCCAGTGTCTGAGCTGCATTTCACCAGCTTGTTTTTCACAGTGCCATTTTCTCTCTCTACGGCTCCCCCACTGGCTGGGTTATATTTATTTATTTATATTTATACTAACGAGTCATTTAGTGGATGCATGCTACGATATATTGCAATGTATTTTAAGAGAACTAAATAATAGCTTGGATTTGCCTTCAGTTCTTTAGATGTTTTGTCCATCATGTTGCCTTTAACTGCCTCCAACCTCTTTTATATCTTCTGACCAGTTTTCAGGTTATCTTCCTGGTATTATTTTTTTTTCTATTTGTAAAAAAAAAACTGCAAAAAAAAAAAAGATGAACAGATTTCCTTTTCTTTTATATCATGATGTTTTATCTGAACCTGCCATGTTGTTTTATTTCTGCTTATTGAATGAAACAAGCTCCATCATTAATGTAATAACTGTAATTTTCTAATGGATTTAATCTTAAATATCATCCTGGTGTTTGTATATATTTAATGAGTAGGAACATGACTGAGTAATGTTAACAAATCTAATGTACACAGATGTTCAGGGCTTTAGAATGAAGTCTTTCGTACCTTCATTCTGCCCAGCAGAAGGTCTCCACAGCGGAGCTGCTCAGGGAGGTTAACGTGGCGACCTCCAGCCCCGAGCTCCAGCCTGAGGCCCAGCAGAAGGTCTCCACAGCGGAGCTGCCTCGGGAGGTTAACAAGGTGACCTCCAGCCCCAAGCAGCCGCCAGAGATTCAAGAGGAAACCTCCTCTCCTGGCCTGCTTACACCGGAGGTCCACGAGGAGACCTCCGCCCAAGCCGTGTTCTCATCAGAGGTTCGAGAAGAAACCTCCACTCCTGCCCTATCCATGTCTGAGGTCCATGGGATGACCTCTTCTCAAGCTAGTCCATGTCCAAGTCCATGTCCAGGTTCCTGCTCTAATCCCAGTCCATGTCCAAGTCCATGTCCAGGTTCCTGCCCTAATCCTAGTCCATGTCCAAGTCCATGTCCAGGTTCCTGCCCTAATCCTAGTCCATGTCCGAGTCCATGTCCAGATTTTTGCCCTATTCCAAGGTCAATCTCTGAGCCAGTTCTCAGTCAGGTTCCCCATCAGGTTCCCCGTCAGGTTCCCAGTCCTATTCCCAGTCCTGCTCCCAATCCTGTTCCCAGTCAGGTTCCCAGTCCTGTTCCCAGTCCTGCTCCCAATCCTGTTCCCAGTCCTGCTCCCGCTCCCAGTTCCAGTCTAGTTCCTCGTCCAGTTCCAAGTCCAGTTCCAAGTCCAAGTCCAGGTTCCTAGCCCAGTTCCTAGTTCAGTTCCAAGTCCAGTTCCTGATTTCATTGCTAGCTACATAGGTTTAATTTCTGGATATGTGTTTGCTCTCCTTCTCAGTTCGGAGGCTGATTTGACTCCCAGCTCCGTTTCCAACCCAGCTCACTCCTCTGTCTCCTCCTCTGTCTCCAACCCTGTCTCCAGCCCTGTCTCCAGCTTAGTCTCCAATTTAATTTCAAACCAAGTTTTTGATTTTGTCTATGGTTTTGGGTCTACCCTAGTTCCCTGTCCTTTTCAAAGTCTGTCTCAAAGTCTGTCTCGAAGTCTGTTTCCAAGTCTGTCTCGAAGTCTGTCTCGAAGTCTGTTTCCAAGCCTTTCTCTGAAGTCTGTTTCCAAGCCTTTCTCCGAAGTCTGTTTCCAGAGCCTTTCTCCGATCCTGGTTCCAGAGCCGACTCCGATCCTGGGTCCAGGTCAAGCTCCGGGTCAAGCTCTGGGTCAAGCACCAGGTCACGCGCAGCTCCGAGATCCAAACCAGGCATCCGTCCAAGTTTATGTTTATTATTATTTTCAACTGTCCCTAATAAACTGAACACTTTCCCCTGCAAGTGCATCCTGCTTATCTCCTTCACCCTACGGGTCGTAACAATTATGACATCATTAGCTAAGTATTAAAACATTAGAGCAAGGTTATAATCAAACACATGAAAAAGGCGAAGAGCGACCAGACGAATGCAAAAGAGCAGTAATCCAGACATAATCAATATCAAGCTAGTTGGCACACAGAGAAAAGTTCATTTCCTTCTTTGCTGAAGTTTCTTATTGACTGACTACAGCAACACCTGCGGAAAATTGTGCTTCATGAAGATGAGAGATGTATATGAAGGTAAATCCAAAAGAATATTCAAATATCCAAATGCAAATAATCCATTCACCAAAGTCAAGAATCAGATTTCATGTCCAGGGACAGAGACATACACTCGTGGGGGTCCGAGACTGGATTTCTTAATGCATGTAAAACATGAGCAAAGAAAAATCAATGAGTTTGTCCACCTCTAATAGCTATAAAGAGCCAAATAAAACACCCATTCAAAACCATTCTGTATTTGTTGTTGCATTTATTTTTCTTAGCATACTGATCAGAACAAGTGTAGTAGTTATACAGTATATTGCTTTTATTCTGAAATAAAAATTGTTTACATATATATGAGGGTCATGGCGGCATCCAAACATCTCAGTTCACCAAAAACACCCATGAACCCTCCAGAGCTGCACCTTTCCCTAACAGAAAACTATTAACAAAAGGCTTGACTAGGTTTACAGCCTAGACTTTAGCTATCTGGCATTATTCATCATTTTATTCAAAGTCATGTTAGTAAAAGTAACTAATGTAACATACCAACTAAAAATATAAACCATCACCATTTACATTCAACACAAACTATTTTTGAGAAAGATTTTCATCAGATCTGACACCTGCAGTAAGATATCCATCTGCATTGCACTCTTATGCTCCGGTCCTTCTGACGGTGGAATTCATTCACAAAGGAGTGACTAGTTATCCTCACCAAGCTACCCTGAGTGTTCACTGAGGTCATGATTTACTAGTTATAATATCACTACAGTGAGCTACAGCTAAGACATCAAAATGAGCAACATACAAGGAAAAACTGCAAAGACCTCCCACTGAAGGTCTGTTAGAACAGTTTACAGAGGAACAGGACATGGCTTTGCTACACAACTGTCGAGAACTTCAGGTCCACGTTGGAAAGCGTGTGAATGTTCATGAGGCTCGACTGTCATGTCCAAAACTGTCTCATCAACCACGCCCTTTTATTTATCACCAAATGACTCAGATGAAACCATTTATCATAAGGAAAAATATTGGGGGAGACATCATGGTCAACTGAGCCTGTAAAAATGATAGAACACGATTCCTGAAAGTGATTTGTGGAACTTAAAATGTAACTTAAAATTTGCTACCTGTCCAGTTGAGTAACATGGTAATCGGTGGGGTTAAAATATTGTACCGCAGCCAGCCACTAGAGGGCCTCAGATATGTTTTATTTCACTTTTGTTACAATCCACCCCACATATACAGTCACTGGGTGAAAGCTGTGAACTACTGAAGGCATTTTGTTTGTATTTCTGTTGAGTTTTGAAAAGTGCACTAAGAAAAGTGCTGAAGGTGAAGTGTAACGTGAGCCCCGAAGCTCTGTCAAAAATCCTCCTATAATTAGGTCCTAAGTCAACCTGCATACACACTTAGGGATCTACAAAAGCCCATAATGATTATAGTAAAGCTTACTCCAGATAACGGTCTTATCACTGATATTAAAGTGATCTTTATTAAACCAATAATACAAAAAAAAGTAGTAAAGAGAATAACAGAAAAGATAAGTGGCAATTTACGAAAAAACAAAAAACAAAACTCATATCACATGCACAAGATAAATATACTCTACGTCCATCGCATCTAATAAAGTGATAAGATTAAACATGCTGTTTTAATAGTTTCTAACACATCCCTGTCTGTATTGTGAATTCCTGAAACCATCAAGTCCCATGTTGCTTCTCTGTTGGAGACTGAACAAGACACATAGGGAATTTATTCATTGTAAATCTGGTCTTCAACATAGCCATTGGCGAATCTAATGATATCAGTCATTTCCATGAGAACCAGAAGATCCATGTACAAGTTGTTGGTAACCTGCTCGTGGTAGTTCTGCACAGGATAGATGCAGTTCATCGGGACTCCCAGTCTATGACTGCACTCTTCCATCTAATGTCCAGAAAAGCTACAGTACCAATTCCTCGGCTGTTCTGTGGTTCAAAACACACACAGCAACTGCAGTTCTGTCTATAACATAGGAATCTTCTGTCTCATATTTACTTACACTCTTGCGCGGTACCCCTCTTGGGTAACACCCTTCTTGGGTGTACCTGCCCGTTCAGACTCCTCCTCCTGTACACTACGCTGGCCCAGTGCCAATCCGCTGAATCTCCACCTAGTTCGCTGCACTCAGCGTGGCAGTGTACGGGCTCACTGTCAGTGCCACCGCTAAACCACTCGCTAAACTACTCTTTATTCTCTGTACTCTTTACTATGCTCTTTTTACCCCATCTATATTTTACTGCTCTCCATCAAAGCCCACAGCAAAATATATTCTGCATGCAGTTTACACCATTTTGAGATCAAAAACCCTTTTTCTCAATTTGTTTCTTTAATTTGAATAAGCGTATGAGTGTTCTTACCGCCCCAAGCTGACCCTACAGCAGATCACACAAACTACTTAATTAAAAGCAAAATTGCTTACCTTCATTAGCCGTCCTGTCTGTGTGGCCCACGCCTGGTCAGCCCAATGCGGCCTCCCACTCCTCTTTGGCTTTTGTCCAAATCCTGCCGACAACGGCGATAATTTCGTGGAAAATCAGCTTAGCCAAAAATAAAAACTTCTTGGAGTCAAGGGGTTCTAGTGTCAAAAATCAGCCATTTATTGAAAAATCACAAAAGCCAAGGTGTCTCCTTATGATCTGACAAATACAATCAATACTCATGCTTTTATACAATACTAAAACAATGATCTCATTAGACAAGGTTTTCCCATTTCTTCTTTAATCACATTTCTTCATATCTTATCTATAATTGTGGTGCAAATTCTGCCAGCTTATTTAAAAAAAGTTTTTTCAGAGACTCACTGTCTCTAAGCAGGTACAGAGGGTGGGTTTCACTAAAAAATAACAGAGCCTAGAAGAAAATGAAACACTTTCCAAATGAGGACTGTGCACCCAGCGATTTCACAAGTTAGAGTCACACCAGCTTCACCTACTTTCAGTTTTATTTCTCTGATTAATATACTGATTTCTTTCTTATATCTCATACATTGGTCACACATGATTAGATCTCACTTTGATTTGCTTTAAAAAAAAATATACCATACTCCCTGCTGTACCTGTGACAGACTTTACCTCTGCCTGCTTCCCTGTTTACACAACATCAAATGAAAGATACCAAGGCATTGTCTGTACTAAACAACGGCTGAGGGAGCTGTATTGGTGGCCCGAACTGCACTTGAGTATACAATCTGTCATTGCCACATGTGCAAATTGCCAGCGTAATTATATCACTTCCAGAACTGCACATGCACCACTGACCCCTGTTCCATATCCACATAATGTTAACATAGTTGGGCCTCGAAACAGGACTGGCTGAGTACAGATTTGTCTGAACACTAGTGGACTTCTGTTCAAAATGGCCAGATGTAGTCTCTCTTATAAATTTCATCTGTATTTTATTCCTAACTTTATTGTACATGTTAAAATCAGAAAGAAGAAAAATCACGCTTAAAGTAATCTTCATTAAACCAATAATACAAGTGGTAAAGACAATAACTAAAAAGATGAGGAGTGGCAATTTCCCAATGTTTTTTTATCTCATACTCTAAATATACTCTAAGACAATTTAATCATTGCATCTAATAAAGTGATAAGATTAAACATGCTGTTTTAATAGTTTCTAACACATCCCTGTCTGTATTGTGAATTCCTGAAACTATCAAGTCCCATGTTGCTTCTCTGTTGGAGACTGAACAAGACACATGGGGATCTTATTCATTGTAAACCTGGTCTTCAACATAGTCATTGGCGAATCTAATGATATCAGTCATTGCCATGAGAATCAGAAGATCCATGTACAAGTTGTTGGTAACCTGCTCGTGGTAGTTCTGCACAGGATAGATGTAGTTCATCGGGACTCCCAGTCTATGACTGCACTCTTCCATCTAAGATAAACAGATACAACATAACTTATACAGTATTTGAGGAAATTAGGTTAGGAGTCACGTCTATGCAGTTTTATTTGTATTTCAAAAAACCACAAGGTTAAAGGTTAATATACAAATGCATATGGCTGTTAAAATGTTCTCTGCTGCTGGAAAATATCATGGAGTAGACTGGAGACCTACAGGCAGTAAATAAAGGGAGGAGGAGATGGCTGTGGTTGTTGTTCTCACCTTCTCTTTGATTTTTTTGCTGGTGTAGATCTTACTCAGGTCCTTCTGAACTAGAGGGCATGCTTTGTCAACCATCGGCATGATGACCACTTGAGGAATCTCTGATGAATCACCAGAAACACAGCTTGTCTTATACATAATCAGCTTTCATGTTTAAGATGAAATTATAATTATGTGAAAACTCACCCAAATCACTGGCCTTTCCCCGAACATCTCTCATTTTCTGGATAACATTTTCAGTGATGATGGAGATTTTGTCGACTGGTATAATACTCACTAGACAGTGCACTTTATCTTTCAGGCTGAGGTTACTGATGTAGTTCGGGTTGCCTTTATCAATTGGTTTTATAGGATTGAACTGAAAGAGCAAAAATACTCATACTAAATACTCAAATACTCAAAATACTCAAAAAAAAAGTTTAGGGGCGAGGAGGACCACCTCAAATGTTCTTTTCATTTGTGAGACTGAATATTACTTAGCATACAAAGTGCTACTACTAACTCATATGAATTATTCAGTAACTACAGTGAAAATTGGTATTTTAAAATTTGTATTTAGTTTAGGTGTGTATTTATGAGAATAAGGGATGTTGGTATGCTTTAATAAGAAAAATGCCATTGTTGCAGAATACAACAGGAAAAAAATGTGAAACATTGATTATGTAAGCAGCTACGGTTGTATGAATAAGTAGACATCTGCCAGGGCATTTTCCTTCCAGAGCAAGTGATGTTTTACTGTGTATTTGTTGCCTAGCCGAGTGATAAAGTTGTCACATTCCTAACACTTCCTGGTGTATTTCCTGGAGAGTACTTACATGAAGTGCTTTAATTTTTACATTTTTCCATGGGGAATGATGGCAGCTTAAAGCATCTATATTGCTTCATCTTGAGGATGATAGTTACTCGAGTGTGATCCTAATCTTTATTGAGGATGAGATCAACACACACACTGATACTGGTCTTATTTGGGAATAAGAATCACTTGAGTGCTGATACTGCTCTCTTCTGATGAGAATCACCATCACTATTAATACTTTTAATTCTGTACTCTATTGAGCCTGAGAATAACTCAAGGTATGTTACTGCCTTCTGTTGAAGATGAGAATCGCATACACACACATAATTATCACATAATTATCAAAGATTGATATGTCTATTCTTCCATCTTACTTTTGCTTATAAACCTTTTTCCATATGGCCCCACCCCCAGTCTTACAGGAAAGTATCTTTTATTACTGCTTCCTTTTTCACAGAGAGAACACCTAAGGGCCTACCACAAACCAGATGTGCACTGTACTAACATCTAAGGATGCTCACACATGCTTCTGCCTTCATAAAGGCTTGCATAGAACAATACGCATTTCATGCCAGTACTTCACAAGTTTTGGAAGGTAATCAGCCAGGAGGTCATAAAGAAATAGACTTTTTGTTTTCAGGTTCTGTATCACATCCAGTTAAGACACTAAAATTCTTTACTCTTAATTTATCTCATGTTGTCATTGCCATTGTTAGAGATCCCCTCGCACTCGGAGTCGCTTGCGACACGACTCACTTCCGCATTCCATTCTCCGCGCCGCCGTTGAGGACAGCTGGCAGTTTACTTCTGCATTCATAGACTCACGTTTGTTTTCATTGCCATGTGCTTGTGTTTTGGTTTATGTCATGTCTCCGCCTTTGAATGTTTATTGGTTCTCTGTCCATGTCATGTCCCCGCCTTCGTATGTTCATTAGTTTACCGTTTATTGTTTAATTATGTGTTTCAGGTGTTTCTCGTTTGTGTCTGATTATTCCATCTATTTAAACCTCTTCCCGTTTCCGCCTCGGGGCGGAGTATTAGCGTTCGTCCTAGCATGTGCTGTATGCCTGCTACCTTCTCTCTTTCTCTCGCCCTTATCTTATAGCTCATAGCTTATAGCTCTTAGCTCTCAGCTCATAGCTCTTAGCTCTCAGCTCATAGCTCTTAGCTCTCAGCTCATAGTTCATAGTTCCAGTACCATAGCCTAGTTTCGTGCGTTTGCTTCAGTTCGGTTTTGTTTTGTTCCCATGTTCTGTACTTTTGTGGAACTACTGCCTTGTGGATTATCTCTTTTGGATTATTGCTTGCCTTTTTTGTAGATTACTGTTTATTTCCTTTGTTTTGTGTGTTCCATTACTTTCGAATCCTGTGTTCCTAATAAACTGACTTTTCCCCTGCGCATGCATCCTGCCTCCCTCCATGTATCGTAACAGCCATAACCAAACAGTAGAATACAACATTTTCATAATAATTCATAAACTTACAGTGTAACCACTTTTCACATGACCCTTTAATATTTTGTTTATGTCTTCAGTCTGCACTCCTTTTAACTCGTCTTCTTCCAGACCCATGATGTCAGTAAAGACAAATGGATAGAAAGATCCAGGCCCAACTTTCTTCAGCCTGTGAGTTTTAATCTGGACACAAAATACAGGAGAGTATCTTATTTAATGATTCTGTTAAGATTTTTCTGAACTACAGTTAAATCATGAATCATAAATATATCTAGCTAAAGCTAATTGTACATTAGATATATCAGTATATTAAAGAACAAAATATATATAACATCCACAGAAGGGAAAAGATCTAGGCTTGGAGCCATTACAGTAAATATTCTATTGTTTAGTTATTACCTTTAAAGTGAAGCTGTAACTTTTACCACCTGAGGCATCTGCCAGTGCACCGGTGGTGTTGTATCCTTGGAGGACGGTGTTGATGGAGTTGATAAAACTCGATTTTCCTGCTCCGATTGGGCCGTGAAGCAGAATCTTAAGCTCACGGACTTCTTCAGTACGTAGCTGGAATTCCTTCACTTTCCTCAACATCTGATTTTTGTTATCTTCACTGTTTAAGAAGTAAACCAAGAGATTAACATATTTTCCATGATCTACTACTTAGAGCTTTAAGCACACAATGATTTTGTGTCTTTCTGCAGTCATTAATATTACCTCCATGTCACTGGCCGCCATGGATGATCCAATTCTGTGATTAAAAAACACGAATTCCAACGTTACATGTAACTGTGTTTGACACCACATCCACATGTTTATTTCTATGACTTTGCTTAAATATCATATTTCTGCAGTAACTTACCAGGATCTGGGACTGGGTTTCGGTGTTCAGGTTCAAGATACAAACGGACGAAAGGACGTAACATCTGGTTAAACTGCAATATCAGTATAAACTACGTATAAATTTAACTGCTCTTTTAGTATATTTAAAAAGAGAACACTGCAATAATAACAATAATAATACAACAGCAATAATACAATAAAACAATAATATCAAAGCTTTACTTTTACTGGTTTGAATTAAGAACCGTGATTGAGTCAAATCTATTAATAATCCATTTTCTTACCCAACTCATGACGCTGGTGTCTGTGAACTGCACTTCAGATGTATTTCTGCTTCAGTTCTGTGTACAGATGGGTCTCTGAATGAACTTATTTGGTTATAAACACATACAGGGAATCACACGTATTTATTTTCACCTTGTACAGTGAATATCATCATCAGAAACTGATTGTCACATCCTTCAGGAACAATTCAGTGAAACACTAGAGGACACCGTCCCCTGCCTGTTGTGTATGACTCCTCATCTCTCTGTTTTCCCGGGGTTCTGGATTTATTCTGCCTGGGGTTCTGCCTGGCTCACTAACTCTCTTTGGTTCTGTTTGACTGTGGCCTGTGTATCCATATTGAGTTTTGGACCGTAGACTTCATTGTTAATAAACTTCCAGTGAAGGGATTCTCACAACACTTCTGAGTCATGTGTGTTACACAGATGTAATTGCATTACAGTAAAGAAAGCAGAACGTAATGCAGTGCGTTACACACATTAAAATGAGCTGTTTGCCCTGTAAAGTAGAGATCTGACCACTACAAGACCTGTAATGATATGGGGCTAGGCAGATGCAAATGCAGTTTAGAGTTTTATTAAAGCAATAGGCAGACAAATCCAAAATGGCAGGCAGAAACGTGGTCATAAACAGGCATGGGTCAGGCAATTTACAAACAGGCATGAACAGGGCTAGACAGGGATCAATAATACGAGGCGGGAACAGGATCAAAACCAGAAAACAGAACGCTTAGAAAAGACAGCACACAGGGTAACTGAGCAAATACTTCACCCCGAACACGGAAACACAAGGGGTTTAAATACACATGTAATTAGTGGGACTAACATAGAACAGCTGAGACACATTAGGAAGAAACCAATGACAGGACAAAACCAAAACAAAATTCCAGTGACATTTAACATCAGGTTTCGTGGCTGCTCTTTTATTATAACAACAAAAATGATTGAGTGTATGTTAAGATTTTAACAAAACTAAATTAATATCTGTTCAAAAGCTTGATTTGCATTGCATTCTTGCATTTTCTTTGTGTATCATTTTGTCTTTGAGTGCCTCCAACCTCTTTTATATCCTCTAACTAGCATTTGGGTTATCTTTTTTGGAATTATTGTATTTGTATTTTATTTGTAGACAAATATGGACAGATTTATTTTTCTTGTCTACCATGGTGATGTAAAATTTAGCAAATAAAAAAAAAATTAAGCAATTATTTTATAGTACTAATGTAATGACTGACCATAATCCTGGTATTCTAATATATCTAATAAGTAAAACATTTAGGAATGTTAAATCTAATATAAATGAATGTTCAAGTCTTTCTTTCACTTACGGTTTCTTCTGCTCTGGCTGTAGAGCTGTACCTGTACCTGCTCCAACTGTGTAAGTCTGCATCACTGAAGAAGTGTTAGCTATTTAAATGGAACTGGGTACCACCCCGATATTTAATTTTGCTTTCACTATTTGATAGGTTTACTGTGAACACTCTCCCCTCGTTAACACATTGTACTCTTTCTCCACTGCATGAAACCAATTTCATGCCTATGACTCCCAGAATACCATATATGGAATTACATTTACAGCATTTGGCAGATGCCCTTATCCAGAGCAACTTACATTTATACATCTGAGCAATTGAGGGTTAAGGGCCTTGCTCAAGGGCCCAACAGTGACAGTTTGGTGGTGCTGGGATTTGATCTCGCAATCTTCCGATCAGTAGTCCAACACCTTAACCACTGAGCTACCACTGCCCTACAGAGAGTTGTTCCTCTCTTACATTGATATGCTTCCTGTTTTATGCAAATATGCCTTTTCCGCCTAGCCAATTAATAGTTAACCCATTGTTGTGTGTCCAGCATGATACATATACTCTGCCTTTCATTGAATAAATCAGAGATCTTGCCATTTAAATTTTGTGTGTCTGTGTCCTAACACTATCACAGTGCTACAGTCATTCTCAGTCAGTATAAACAGAATTAAGTGTATTGTAGTAGAGAAAACTTAATCCAATGTACAGAGTCCAAAAGACTCTGAAATAATCACTGCTGTATAAAATCCTAACCAAGAGCTTTGAATTATAAGGCTATATATATATATATCCTCTTTTTTTTTTTTTTTGGAATGTTATTGTCATGTGAATAGTGTACAATTGCGAATTATTTAACCCCCATTACAAATCAGGTTTATTGTCAAAATCTACAGACTTTCAGCTGTTTGCAACGAACAAATCAAACAAAAGCAATTGAAATAGTTCGACACAACGAATGCTTCAAGTGGTTTCCCCAAATTCAACTGAAAATGCAACTTATAATGACTTCTCCAGTCTCAAAATTATTATTATTATTATATTAGAAATGCTAAATCTAATATAAATGAATGTTCAGGGCTACAGAATGAAGTTTGTTTTACTTACAGTTTCTTCTGCTCTGGCTGTAGAGCTGTACCTGTACACTGTAGCTCCGACTGTGTAAGTCTGCGTCAGAGCAGCAGTGTTAGATATAATACTGTACCTGGGTACCACCCAGATATTTCATTTTACTTTCTCTTTCACAGGGCTGCAGTAAGTCCTAGACTCATGATCTAAAATGAAACAAATATGCAAATACGTGCAAAGATGCAAATACATGCAAAGAAATGCTGTAGAATGAAGATGCCTTCAAAATAATGAAATTAAATGTTTCTTCATTAAAAAAAAAATACAGTAAAGAACAGTAAACAGTAGTAAATGAAACAAAGTCAATATTTGGTGTGACAAAAAAATAAAAATAAAAATAAAAATAAAAACAGTAGTCTCCGGTACAATGTGTGCAGTTTTATAAGGAAATGAGCTGTAAGTTTTATTGAGCATCTTGCAGAACCAGACACAGTTCTTCTGGACACTTTGACTTTCGCACTCGCGTCTTATTTTTGCAGCGAAATCCAGCAGCCTTCATTGTGTTTACTGTCTGAAAAGTGTCTCTTAAGTAATATGCTGCTTTCTAGGGTACAGGCCTCTCTTGCATCAATAAATATCACTGTTCATGACTCCACTATCAGAAAGACACTGGGCAAAAATGGCATCCATGGAAGAGTGGTGAGGTGAAAACCACTGCTAACCCAGAACAACATTAAGGCTCGTCTGAATTTTGCCAGAACACACTCTGATGATCCTCAAACCTTTTGGGAGAATGTTCTGTGGACTGATGAGTCGAAAGTGGAACTGTTTGGAAGACAGGGGTCCCGTTACATTTGGCATAAACCAAACACTGAATTCCACAAAAAGAACATCATACCTACAGCAAGCATGGTGGTGGAAGTGTGATGGTGTGGGGATGCTTTGCTGCTTCATGTTCTGGGCAACTTGCAATAATTGAGAGAAACATGAATTCTGCTCTCTACCAGAAAATCCTAAAGGAGAATGTACGGTCTTCAGTCTATAAGTTGAAACTCAAGCACAACTGGATTATGCAGCAAGACCTTAACCTGCAACCCACTTTATAGCATGGATTAAAATGTTCCATGTGGTGTTGGTCCCTTGCTGCTTTACCATCTCACAGCATAAACATTTCCCAGAGGGAGCAATGGCCAGATGAAATTATCACACAGTATTTAATTCAATTCAGTTCAATTTTATTTGTATAGCACTTTTAACAATAGACATTGCCACAATGCAACTTTATGAAAATATATCAATTCCAAATATAAATAAAAATACATTTATCCCTAATGATTCCTAACCCTAACCCCTAACCCTAACCCCTAACCCTAACCCCTAACCCTAGGTATGTGGCTTCATTATGAGAAAAGCTAACACTGTATGACTTCAGTGTGAAAGAGGATAAAATGTTTAGGGACCAGATTGTCGAGAAAGCTTACAGCCAATAGTTTATTACCTAAGTTGACTTTGGACAGAGAATACAGATGGCCAGCCAAGTGGACATCGCTGTGGCTGATGTAAAAGACGTCTGCCAAACTACCAGTACAGGAAGTGAATGTGAATAGAATCATCATAACAGAAAAGCGTGGGCGCTAGCAAACAAAAAAAGAAACTCAGACGGTCACATGGCAGCGAGGTCTGGGTGCAAATGCGACTGATGTGATTCAGAGTCACAATTAGCTGTAAACAAAAAATGTGAAATGTAAAAAAAAAGAAGAAAAAAAAAAACGTGGAAAATTTGTGGAAACATAGACATTTTAGAACAGCATGTAATTCTGCTGGAAAACAAGAGGTTAAAGAAACTCAGAACCCACTTTGCTGTACATGACCTTTTCTGTACACGGCTGGTGTGTATCCAGGTGGCTCTTTCTGCAATCTTCACTTCTGATGCCGTCTGAAGTCCTGTAACAGGATCCAGTCACCAGGATTCAGGCTGTGGAGTTTACTGCTTACTTCCTTGGGTAAAGCCACTTTTACCTGTTTGTGCACATTTCAGAGAACTTTAATGCAATAATGTAACATCTCATCTGTACATTCCTCAGTAGAGAGCGTGTGTTGTTTCTGGGGTGAAATCCCCATGTTCATCGGTCTGCCAAACACAATCTCGAATGAGCTAAGGCCCATCCTGCTCCTTGCTCTGGTTCTCATCAGTATCAAAACCAATGGTAATGCCTGAACCCAATTCATCCCAGTGTCTGAGCTGCATTTCACCAGCTTGTTTTTCACAGTGCCATTTTCTCTCTCTACGGCTCCCCCACTGGCTGGGTTATATTTATTTATTTATATTTATACTAACGAGTCATTTAGTGGATGCATGCTAAGATATATTGCAATGTATTTTAAGAGAACTAAATAATAGCTTGGATTTGCCTTCAGTTCTTTAGATGTTTTGTCCATCATGTTGCCTTTAACTGCCTTTATCTTCCTGGTATTATTTTTTTTTCTATTTGTAAAAAAAAAACTGCAAAAAAAAAAAAGATGAACAGATTTCCTTTTCTTTTATATCATGATGTTTTATCTGAACCTGCCATGTTGTTTTATTTCTGCTTATTGAATGAAACAAGCTCCATCATTAATGTAATAACTGTAATTTTCTAATGGATTTAATCTTAAATATCATCCTGGTGTTTGTATATATTTAATGAGTAGGAACATGACTGAGTAATGTTAACAAATCTAATGTACACAGATGTTCAGGGCTTTAGAATGAAGTCTTTCGTACCTTCATTCTGCCCAGCAGAAGGTCTCCACAGCGGAGCTGCTCAGGGAGGTTAACGTGGCGACCTCCAGCCCCGAGCTCCAGCCTGAGGCCCAGCAGAAGGTCTCCACAGCGGAGCTGCCTCGGGAGGTTAACAAGGTGACCTCCAGCCCCAAGCAGCCGCCAGAGATTCAAGAGGAAACCTCCTCTCCTGGCCTGCTTACACCGGAGGTCCACGAGGAGACCTCCGCCCAAGCCGTGTTCTCATCAGAGGTTCGAGAAGAAACCTCCACTCCTGCCCTATCCATGTCTGAGGTCCATGGGATGACCTCTTCTCAAGCTAGTCCATGTCCAAGTCCATGTCCAGGTTCCTGCTCTAATCCCAGTCCATGTCCAAGTCCATGTCCAGGTTCCTGCCCTAATCCTAGTCCATGTCCAAGTCCATGTCCAGGTTCCTGCCCTAATCCTAGTCCATGTCCAAGTCCATGTCCAGGTTCCTGCCCTAATCCTAGTCCATGTCCAAGTCCATGTCCAGATTTTTGCCCTATTCCAAGGTCAATCTCTGAGCCAGTTCTCAGTCAGGTTCCCCATCAGGTTCCCCGTCAGGTTCCCAGTCCTATTCCCAGTCCTGCTCCCAATCCTGTTCCCAGTCAGGTTCCCAGTCCTGCTCCCAATCCTGTTCCCAGTCCTGCTCCCGCTCCCAGTTCCAGTCTAGTTCCTCGTCCAGTTCCAAGTCCAGTTCCAAGTCCAGTTCCAAGTCCAAGTCCAGGTTCCTAGCCCAGTTCCTAGTTCAGTTCCAAGTCCAGTTCCTGATTTCATTGCTAGCTACATAGGTTTAATTTCTGGATATGTGTTTGCTCTCCTTCTCAGTTCGGAGGCTGATTTGACTCCCAGCTCCGTTTCCAACCCAGCTCACTCCTCTGTCTCCTCCTCTGTCTCCAACCCTGTCTCCAGCCCTGTCTCCAGCTTAGTCTCCAATTTAATTTCCAACCAAGTTTTTGATTTTGTCTATGGTTTTGGGTCTACCCTAGTTCCCTGTCCTTTTCAAAGTCTGTCTCAAAGTCTGTCTCGAAGTCTGTTTCCAAGTCTGTCTCGAAGTCTGTTTCCAAGTCTGTCTCGAAGTCTGTCTCGAAGTCTGTTTCCAAGTCTGTCTCGAAGTCTGTCTCGAAGTCTGTTTCCAAGTCTTTCTCGAAGTCTGTTTCCAAGTCTGTTTCCAAGCCTTTCTCTGAAGTCTGTTTCCAAGCCTTTCTCCGAAGTCTGTTTCCAGAGCCTTTCTCCGAAGTCTGTTTCCAGAGCCTTTCTCCGATCCTGGTTCCAGAGCCGACTCCGATCCTGGGTCCAGGTCAAGCTCCGGGTCAAGCTCTGGGTCAAGCACCAGGTCACGCGCAGCTCCGAGATCCAAACCAGGCATCCGTCCAAGTTCTCGTCCAAGTTCTCGTCCAAGTTCCAAAGGAAAACCCGACACGCTCTGCTCTGGTTACGGGACACTGGACATAACCAGCCTCAGGTCCTGGAGGGCAGAGATTAGGATCCTGCCCAGGGGCCCAGGTCCACCAAAGTGGATGGAACTTGCGGCGCTTCGGGAGCCGCACCTTGGGGGGGGGGGCTCTGTTAGGTTTCCCCTTCTCTAGCGCTCACTACTCAACAAGGAGGAGCGAGTGGCATACTTCCGCATTCCATTGCACGCATTCCAGCGCCATTCAAAAACTTTCCGATGGACGTTTCATTCATGGACTCACGCTTTGTTTACTTTTGCCATGTGCTCATGTTTTCATTCACGTCATGTCTCCGCCTCCTCTGTTCCCCCATGTGCTTATGTTTTCATTCACGTCATGTCTCCGCCTCCTCTGTTCCCCCATGTGCTCATGTTTTCATTCACGTCATGTCTCCGCCTCCTCTGTTCCCCCATGTGCTTATGTTTTGGTCTGCGTCATATCTCCGCATCCTGTGTTTCCCCATGTGCGTTTGTTTTCGTTCGTGTCATGTCTCCGCCTCCTCATTTGTTCATATAGTGGTTTCAGCTGTCTTTGATTTGGACATGTGATTATATTGTGTTTAAATACGCCGCTCCGTTTCGGCTTCGGGGCGGAGTATTAGTAATAGCTTTAGATGTGTTTAACCGTGCGATTTGTTCCTTAGCTCTTTTCTCGTGATTTCCAGATCACCTTTCTAGTTTAGTATTAGTATAGTTTAACTTTGATGCATTTATGTATATTTGTTGACTGAAGTCCTTTATGTTTATTATTATTTTCAACTGTCCCTAATAAACTGAACACTTTCCCCTGCAAGTGCATCCTGCTTATCTCCTTCACCCTACGGGTCGTAACAATTATGAAATCATTAGTTAAGTATTAAAACATTAGAGCAAGGTTATAATCAAACACATGAAAAAGGCGAAGAGCGACCAGAAGAATGCAAAAGAGCAGTAATCCAGACATAATCAATATCAAGCTAGTTGGCACACAGAGAAAAGTTCATTTCCTTCTTTGCTGAAGTTTCTTATTGACTGACTACAGCAACACCTGCGGAATAATTGTGCTTCATGAAGATGAGAGATGTATATGAAGGTAAATCCAAAAGAATATTTAAATATCCAAATGCAAATAATCCATTCACCAAAGTCAAGAATCAGATTTCATGTCCAGGGACAGAGACGTACACTCGTGGGGGTCCGAGACTGGATTTCTTAATGCATGTAAAACATGAGCAAAGAAAAATCAATGAGTTTGTCCACCTCTAATAGCTATAAAGAGCCAAATAAAACACCCATTCAAAACCATTCTGTATTTGTTGTTGCATTTATTTTTCTTAGCATACTGATCAGAACAAGTGTAGTAGTTATACAGTATATTGCTTTTATACTGAAATAAAAATTGTTTTCATATATATGAGGGTCATGGCGGCATCCAAACATCTCAGTTCACCAAAAACACCCATGAACCCTCCAGAGCTGCACCTTTCCCTAACAGAAAACTATTAACAAAAGGCTTGACTAGGTTTACAGCCTAGACTTTAGCTATCTGGCATTATTCATCATTTTATTCAAAGTCATGTTAGTAAAAGTAACTAATGTAACATACCAACCAAAAATATAAACCATCACCATTTACATTCAACACAAACTATTTTTGAGAAAGATTTTCATCAGATCTGACACCTGCAGTAAGATATCCATCTGCATTGCACTCTTATGCTCCGGTCCTTCTGACGGTGGAATTAATTCACAAAGGAGTGACTAGTTATCCTCACCAAGCTACCCTGAGTGTTCACTGAGGTCATGATTTACTAGTTATAATATCACTACAGTGAGCTACAGCTAAGACATCAAAATGAGCAACATACAAGGAAAAACTGCAAAGACCTCCCACTGAAGGTCTGTTAGAACAGTTTACAGAGGAACAGGACATGGCTTTGCTACACAACTGTCGAGAACTTCAGGTCCACGTTGGAAAGCGCGTGAATGTTCATGAGGCTCGACTGTCATGTCCAAAACTGTCTCATCAACCACGCCCTTTTATTTATCACCAAATGACTCAGATGAAACCATTTATCATAAGGAAAAATATTGGGGGAGACATCATGGTCAACTGAGCCTGTAAAAATGATAGAACACGATTCCTGAAAGTGATTTGTGGAACTTAAAATGTAACTTAAAATTTGCTACCTGTCCAGTTGAGTAACATGGTAATCGGTGGGGTTAAAATATTGTACCTCAGCCAGCCACTAGAGGGCCTCAGATATGTTTTATTTCACTTTTGTTACAATCCACCCCACATATACAGTCACTGGGTGAAAGCTGTGAACTACTGAAGGCATTTTGTTTGTATTTCTGTTGAGTTTTGAAAAGTGCACTAAGAAAAGTGCTGAAGGTGAAGTGTAACGTGAGCCCCGAAGCTCTGTCAAAAATCCTCCTATAATTAGGTCCTAAGTCAACCTGCATACACACTTAGGGATCTACAAAAGCCCATAATGATTATAGTAAAGCTTACTCCAGATAACGGTCTTATCACTGATATTAAAGTGATCTTTATTAAACCAATAATACAAAAAAAAGTAGTAAAGAGAATAACAGAAAAGATAAGTGGCAATTTACGAAAAAACAAAAAACAAAACTCATATCACATGCACAAGATAAATATACTCTATGTCCATCGCATCTAATAAAGTGATAAGATTAAACATGCTGTTTTAATAGTTTCTAACACATCCCTGTCTGTATTGTGAATTCCTGAAACCATCAAGTCCCATGTTGCTTCTCTGTTGGAGACTGAACAAAACACATAGGGAATTTATTCATTGCAAACCTGGTCTTCAGCATAGTCATTAGCATTGTAAACCTGGTCTTCAACATAGTCACTGGCGAATCTAATGATATGATTCATTGCCATGAGAACCAGAAGATCCATGTTCAAGTTGTTGGTAACCTGCTCGTGGTAGTTCTGCACAGGAAAGATGCAGTTCATCGGGACTCCCAGTCTATGACTGCACTCTTCCATCTAAGATAAACAGATACAACACAACTTATATTTGATGAAATCAGGTTAGGAGTCACGTCCATGAAGTTTCATTTGTATTTCAAATGTCCACAAAGTTAAGGATTAACAGAAAAATGCATATGGCTGTTAAAATGTTCTCTAGTGCTGGAAAATATCATAGAGTAGACTGGAGACCTACAGGCAGTAAATTAAAGGAGGAAAAGATGTCTGTTTTTGTTGTTGTTGTTCTCACCTTCTCTTTAATTTTTCTGCTGGAGTAGATCTTACTCAGGTCCTCCTTAACTAGTGGGCATGTTCTGTCAACCAGTGACATGATGATGACTTGAGGAATCCCTGATGAATCACCAGAAACACAAACAATGTGTTTATCCTATACAGAATATAGCTTTCATCCTAAAGATGAAGACTAATAGCTCATAGTCTCAGATCAGGTTTAGTTAATCGGAGCCGAAGCCAGGGAGCAGACCAACAGGCTAAACCGTTCATCTACTAGAGTCGTCACTCAGGTTCCAACTTTCCTGAACTAAGCAAATATAGAAATACTCAGGAAGTTTGTTTTAGCAACCTAATTAACATAAAATTAGATTCAACCAAATACACAGCCAGCACTTTTGATCTGAAGCTAGAACTGTTAAATATTAGATCCCTTGCGTCTGAAGCTGTTATTGTAAATGAAACTATTACAGATCAGGGATTAAATGTACTGTGTTTAACAGAAACTTGGATTAGACCAATGAATATGTAGCATTAAATGCTAGCCCCACCCCACCCTGCACTACCCCACCCTCCTCCCTCTGATACAGTTGTATACGGGACTTTGCCCTCGTCCCACAGGTAGTGGAGGAGGAGTCACTGTTATAACGTTATTCTAGGTATCACACAAAGTGATACTTAATACTTAATACTTATGCAACACACTGTACACGACCATATCTCTGTGCATAAATATATACACACTCACCTAAGCCACGCGCTTTTTCCCGAACAGCTCTCATTTTCTGGATAACTTCATCAGTAATGATGGAGATTTTGTCAGCTGGTAGAACACTCACCAGACAGTGCACTTTGTCTTTCAGGCTGGGGTTACTGATGTACTTTGGGCTGTCTTTAGCAATTGGTTTAAAAGGATTGAACTGAAAGACCAAAAATCAAATTCCGTTTAAATGTGTATGAGACTGTATATTACTTTTTTATATAAATATATAAATATGCCACATTTCTGACTGGCGGTGAGAGCCAGGATGCAAGTACATAAACATGACTGGCAGCAGCACATTCATCGTCTGAGGGCTGTTCTAAGATATTTGAGACAGGCAGGGCTCATAGCAGACCTGATGAAATGTGCAGTTGGAGGGGTGGAAGTACAGCACCTGGGCTTCTACTTGGGTCATGGACAGGTGCCTCCCCAAATTGATAAGCAGTGATTCCAGCCTGTCTGATACCCAGGTACAGAAAGGAGGTGATGCAGTTTCTGGGGCTAACTGGCTGGCAATTATCGCAGGTTTGTGTGTAATTATTGAGACATGGGAGTGCCAGATCTGGTCCAGTGGTTGGAGCCATGCCAACAGACCTTTACTCAGGTAAAAGCTGCACTGTGTGCCATTGGCCATGAGGCTGGACAGGTCCCCAGACTAAGTCGGGCAGTGGGGGTATGTGGTAGCGCAGGCGTGTTCAAGCACGGGTTTGTGAATGGAGCATCAGGGAGAAGAAGTCGTAATGACTGAGCGCTGCCACCTGTTCATTACTAATGTTCTGCTATTTATCCCTCTATATCCACTTTCCATACCTTGGTGAGGTCACATGGGGTTTCATACCACTGCTATACTGATGATATTTAGCTTATCCTCGCATTATGTCAGTAGGACGTACATTTTCATTTATGTTTCCATTCTTTAGTCATAATTTATCACATCTCACATTGTCATAGCAACAATCAACCTCATTCTACAGCACATTCACATGTTTCAAACACAAGGTGTGTGTTTCATTTGGCCTTCATAAACTTTATACTAACACTGAAATGACCCCTAGTACACTACTGATCAACATTTCACACTATCCAGAATTCACAGCAGATAGTGACGGCCATTGTACAGCACGCATGAGCTCACATCTCACAGTGCTGATCTCAACTAAAACCGAGGACTGTCAGCCTTTTCCCCCTCCAAAGGGTAGTTACCCTGAACCGGTGTGTATACCTGCACTCTGGTTTCTACTGGGGTCTGAATGTGGGCTGTTTGCTGCACTTGATGTAAGTCACACTTGCATATAAAAACAAAACAAGTCACGTGTTGTGTCGGCAGTGACGTAACCAGAAATTAATGAGGGATGAGAAAATATACTAATTAAGTTCACAATAAATTTTATTCTCATAAAAATGCTGATGTGGCCCAGGCAGAAATTCAGTTTTACACCCCTGTGCTACAGAATCCAAAACAATAATGATAAGTAATGAACTTACAGCGTAGCCACCTTTCACGTGACCCAGTAATATTTTGACTATATCTTCAGTCTGCACTCCATTTGAATCTTCTGGTTCCAGACCCATGATGTCAGTAAAGACAAACGGATAGAAAGTTCCAGGCGCACCTTTCTTCAGCCTGTGATATTTAAACTGAAAGAAAAATACAGGAGTGTATCTTATACAAAGATTCTATTAAGACTTTCTAAAACAGTGTAATCTTGAGTCAGATTATATCGAGCTAAACACAACAATAGTTTATTAGATAAGATCAAAACATCAGAACAGTTGACAGTGTTTTTGGAAGATGAGCGTTAGACTTTAGACTCTAGACTTGCAGTAAATTTTTTATTGTTTAGTTATTACCTCTACAGTGAAGCTTTTACCAGCTGCTGAATTTGCCAGTGCAGCGGTGGTGTTGTATTCTTGGAGGGCGGTGTTGACGGAGTTAACAAAACTCGACTTTCCTGCTCCGATCGGGCCGTGAAGCAGAATCTTAAGCTCACGGACTTCTGCAGTGCTCGGCTGGAAATCCTTCAGTTCTCTCAACATCTGACTCTTTTTATATTCCCTGTTTAATAAGTAAAATAACCAGGAGATCTTTATACATTGAACCATGTCTTGTGACCTATTAAACACACAATGATAGTGTCTATTTCTAGTCATTGTTCTTACGTCCAGGTCACTGGCCGCCATGGCTCATCAAATTCTGTGAAGAAAGTTAAATTGAATTAAATATTAAATAACAATGAAAAATGGTAGCTCTGATACGCTGCTGGACTACAGCAACCATCAGCCACTGCACCTCACGTGTTTACTGCACGCACCACGTCACATAACCACCGGCACCTCCGTATTTAAGCCACGCATACGAGTCTTTAGTCGTTATCACCTTCATGCGTGTCATGTTCATGTTGTCTAGCCTCGTTATTTCTCGATCATGTTTCCTAGTCTTTGTGTTTCATTAGTTTTACTGTAATTAAACATTTTTCTGCACTTGCATCCGCCTCAACAACCAACTCCTGACAATATGAAAATATGCTGATTTTAACTGAAAGACATTTAAATATCTTTTATTAAGTTTTATTTATGGGAATACAGCCACTTGTGTCCGCAAAAAATATTAAGCATACAGTATAATTAAGAACTGAGCTGGTTATGTCACTGATTATTTAACAACAGGCAAGTCTATAAGCTCACACAGCTACGCTATATAATAATAATAATAATAATAATAATAATAATAATAATAATAATAATAATAATAATAATAATGTGTAATGCTTCTTCCAATAACATTTAGACATTAAATACTCAACAAGCAAACCAGTGCAACATGTCAGATTTAAAGCTACTGAGTGTTAGTAGCTGTAAAGGTAAAGTTGTCAGTATTAGAAAGTGTTTATTTTCATGCCATTGATTTAACATCAGGTTTCTGAAATAACTCACCAAGATTTGGGCCTGGGGCAGGTTTCTGAGATTGATTTGTCAAACCTTTCATGGCTTTACGTAACTGAACAAGATGCAATATTAGTATAAAATAAGCATTTTTTTTTTTTTACTAGATTTAAATATATAACATTGTAATATAGTCTATATTCTGACTCATAAAGTATGATAATGTAAGAAGTGAGAAATGTTAACAAAAAAAAACTCTTTCTATTAGTAGTGAATTTTCTTACCCGGTCCATGACACAGGCTTCTGTGAACTGCACCTCAAACGTGTTTGTGCTGTAATTCTGTGTATAAATGTGTCACTGAATACACTTATGTAATAAACTGATAATAAAACACATACAGGGAATCAGAGCTAGTTTATTTATTTTACCTTGACACTTGAACAGTGTATAAAACACTACAGAAAGAGAAATGCTGCTATAAAACCTGAAATCAACAATTTTAGGTAAGAAAACCAGATGTTTTCAGAAAAGTGGACGGCTCTAAAGGTGGAGCTGTCTTTTGTGCTCGACTTCTTTCTCACCGTTTCTACACTTTCCTGCTCCATGTTTGTGAAAGAGGTGGGGCGTCTTTCCACTGAGCTGTTGTTCTGTAAAATAAAGACCTGGCCATGGCAGGATCTCACCTTCAAACCGGTTTGGGAGAAATTTCCATGTATTTCACTTAACTAGAAATGTGTTAATGCAAAATGAGCCAAAGAGAAGCAGCTGCTCCACATCCCAGTGACCGGAGCAGGAGGAATTCCAGTTTAAACCATAATATTTTTTCTTTTTCTGTTTCTGCTCATATCAACAACATGTTTGGTGTTAGGTTTCATAAATGCCTCTTTATTATCACAAAAAACATGGTCAAATATTCAAATAAATAATCAAATATTCAAGTATGTTGACCTTGGATTTGCATTCTTTAGATGTTGTATGTTATGTTTCTATGTTATTTTGACTTTATAACTGCCTCCAACCTCTTTCATATCCTCTGACCAGCTTTAGGTTACGTAGATTATTGTAAAATGTAAAATCGTGTCAAATTTAATAAAAAAAATATTTTTCAATTTTGTAATGTTCTTGGATTTTTTTTAATTGCAAAGAAGAGAGGAAAAGGTTTCTTTTCTTTCTTTTTTTTTTTTTTTTTACACCTGGCAGTGAAGGTGAAGGTGATGTAACCGTAGCTGAACTTGCCATGTTGCTTTAGCTCTACTTAGTGAATAAATCAAGCTCCATCATGAATGTAGAATGTAGATATTAATGTAGCTGTAGAATTACACAATTATATCTCATTTTCCACTAGATTTAATCTTATCCCTGGCCAGGGCAGAAACGTATAAGTATTCAGTAAGTAGAAACATTTAAGACTGAGAAATGCTAAATCTAATATAAATGAATGTTCAGGGCTACAGAATGAAGTCTGTTTTACTTACAGTTTCTTCTGCTCTGGCTGTAGAGCTGTACCTGTACACTGTAGCTCCGACTGTGTAAGTCTGCGTCAGAGCAGCAGTGTTAGATATAATACTGTACCTGGGTACCACCCAGATATTTCATTTTACTTTCTCTTTCACAGGGCTGCAGTAAGTCCTAGACTCATGATCTAAAATGAAACAAATATGCAAATACGTGCAAAGATGCAAATACATGCAAATAAATGCTGTAGAGTGAAGATGCCTTCAAAATAATGAAATTAAATGTTTCTACATTTTAAAAAAATACTGTAAAGATCAGTAAACAGTAGTAAATGAAACAAAATCAGGGTTAGGGTTAGGGTTAGGGTTAGAGTTAGAGGGTTTAGTTTGAGTTGCACTGGGAAGAAGAGTGATTATTTGGAGAAAAAACGAGTGAAGCAGTAAAAATGCACTAAAGAATGTATTAAGTGTCTTTGAGTTTTTACTTAATTTCTGCAACTAAACAACAAACTGGTGACCAGGATGGCCATTCATCTACCTCCACCCTGCCTACAGTGTCCAGGATAACCTGCAACCCACTTTATAGCATGGATTAAAATGTTCCATGTGGTGTTGGTCCCTTGCTGCTTTACCATCTCACAGCATAAACATTTCCCAGAGGGAGCAATGGCCAGATGAAATTATCACACAGTATTTAATTCAATTCAGTTCAATTTTATTTGTATAGCACTTTTAACAATAGACATTGCCACAATGCAACTTTATGAAAATATATCAATTCCAAATATAAATAAAAAATGTATACATTTATCCCTAATGATTCCTAACCCTAACCCCTAACCCTAACCCTAACCCTAACCCCTAACCCTAGGTATGTGGCTTCATTATGAGAAACGCTAACACTGTATGACTTCAGTGTGAAAGAGGATAAAATGTTTAGGGACCAGATTGTCGAGAAAGCTTACAGCCAATAGTTTATTACCTAAGTTGACTTTGGACAGAGAATACAGATGGCCAGCCAAGTGGACATTGCTGTGACTGATGTAAAAGACGTCTGCCAAACTACCAGTACAGGAAGTGAATGTGAATAGAATCATCATAACAGAAAAGCGTGGGCGCTAGCAAACAAAAAAAGAAACTCAGACAGTCACATGGCAGCGAGGTCTGGGTGCAAATGCGACTGATGTGATTCAGAGTCACAATTAGCTGTAAACAAAAAATGTGAAATGTAAAAAAAAAGAAGAAAAAAAAAAACGTGGAAAATTTGTGGAAACATAGACATTTTAGAACAGCATGTAATTCTGCTGGAAAACAAGAGGTTAAAGAAACTCAGAACCCACTTTGCTGTACATGACCTTTTCTGTACACGGCTGGTGTGTATCCAGGTGGCTCTTTCTGCAATCTTCACTTCTGATGCCGTCTGAAGTCCTGTAACAGGATCCAGTCACCAGGATTCAGGCTGTGGAGTTTACTGCTTACTTCCTTGGGTAAAGCCACTTTTACCTGTTTGTGCACATTTCAGAGAACTTTAATGCAATAATGTAACATCTCATCTGTACATTCCTCAGTAGAGAGCGTGTGTTGTTTCTGGGGTGAAATCCCCATGTTCATCGGTCTGCCAAACACAATCTCGAATGAGCTAAGGCCCGTCCTGCTCCTTGCTCTGGTTCTCATCTGTATCAAAACCAATGGTAATGCCTGAACCCAATTCATCCCAGTGTCTGAGCTGCATTTCACCAGCTTGTTTTTCACAGTGCCATTTTCTCTCTCTACGGCTCCCCCACTGGCTGGGTTATATTTATTTATTTATATTTATACTAACGAGTCATTTAGTGGATGCATGCTACGATATATTGCAATGTATTTTAAGAGAACTAAATAATAGCTTGGATTTGCCTTCAGTTCTTTAGATGTTTTGTCCATCATGTTGCCTTTAACTGCCTCCAACCTCTTTTATATCTTCTGACCAGTTTTCAGGTTATCTTCCTGGTATTATTTTTTTTTCTATTTGTAAAAAAAAAACTGCAAAAAAAAAAAAGATGAACAGATTTCCTTTTCTTTTATATCATGATGTTTTATCTGAACCTGCCATGTTGTTTTATTTCTGCTTATTGAATGAAACAAGCTCCATCATTAATGTAATAACTGTAATTTTCTAATGGATTTAATCTTAAATATCATCCTGGTGTTTGTATATATTTAATGAGTAGGAACATGACTGAGTAATGTTAACAAATCTAATGTACACAGATGTTCAGGGCTTTAGAATGAAGTCTTTCGTACCTTCATTCTGCCCAGCAGAAGGTCTCCACAGCGGAGCTGCTCAGGGAGGTTAACGTGGCGACCTCCAGCCCCGAGCTCCAGCCTGAGGCCCAGCAGAAGGTCTCCACAGCGGAGCTGCCTCGGGAGGTTAACAAGGTGACCTCCAGCCCCAAGCAGCCGCCAGAGATTCAAGAGGAAACCTCCTCTCCTGGCCTGCTTACACCGGAGGTCCACGAGGAGACCTCCGCCCAAGCCGTGTTCTCATCAGAGGTTCGAGAAGAAACCTCCACTCCTGCCCTATCCATGTCTGAGGTCCATGGGATGACCTCTTCTCAAGCTAGTCCATGTCCAAGTCCATGTCCAGGTTCCTGCTCTAATCCCAGTCCATGTCCAAGTCCATGTCCAGGTTCCTGCCCTAATCCTAGTCCATGTCCAAGTCCATGTCCAGGTTCCTGCCCTAATCCTAGTCCATGTCCAAGTCCATGTCCAGGTTCCTGCCCTAATCCTAGTCCATGTCCAAGTCCATGTCCAGATTTTTGCCCTATTCCAAGGTCAATCTCTGAGCCAGTTCTCAGTCAGGTTCCCCATCAGGTTCCCCGTCAGGTTCCCAGTCCTATTCCCAGTCCTGCTCCCAATCCTGTTCCCAGTCAGGTTCCCAGTCCTGTTCCCAGTCCTGCTCCCAATCCTGTTCCCAGTCCTGCTCCCGCTCCCAGTTCCAGTCTAGTTCCTCGTCCAGTTCCAAGTCCAGTTCCAAGTCCAGTTCCAAGTCCAAGTCCAGGTTCCTAGCCCAGTTCCTAGTTCAGTTCCAAGTCCAGTTCCTGATTTCATTGCTAGCTACATAGGTTTAATTTCTGGATATGTGTTTGCTCTCCTTCTCAGTTCGGAGGCTGATTTGACTCCCAGCTCCGTTTCCAACCCAGCTCACTCCTCTGTCTCCTCCTCTGTCTCCAACCCTGTCTCCAGCCCTGTCTCCAGCTTAGTCTCCAATTTAATTTCCAACCAAGTTTTTGATTTTGTCTATGGTTTTGGGTCTACCCTAGTTCCCTGTCCTTTTCAAAGTCTGTCTCAAAGTCTGTCTAGAAGTCTGTTTCCAAGTCTGTCTCGAAGTCTGTCTCGAAGTCTGTTTCCAAGTCTGTCTCGAAGTCTGTCTCGAAGTCTGTTTCCAAGTCTTTCTCGAAGTCTGTTTCCAAGTCTGTTTCCAAGCCTTTCTCCGAAGTCTGTTTCCAAGCCTTTCTCCGAAGTCTGTTTCCAAGCCTTTCTCCGAAGTCTGTTTCCAGAGCCTTTCTCCGAAGTCTGTTTCCAGAGCCTTTCTCCGATCCTGGTTCCAGAGCCGACTCCGATCCTGGGTCCAGGTCAAGCTCCGGGTCAAGCTCTGGGTCAAGCACCAGGTCACGCGCAGCTCCGAGATCCAAACCAGGCATCCGTCCAAGTTCTCGTCCAAGTTCTCGTCCAAGTTCTCGTCCAAGTTCCAAAGGAAAACCCGACACGCTCTGCTCTGGTTACGGGACACTGGACATAACCAGCCTCAGGTCCTGGAGGGCAGAGATTAGGATCCTGCCCAGGGGCCCAGGTCCACCAAAGTGGATGGAACTTGCGGCGCTTCGGGAGCCGCACCTTGGGGGGGGGGGCTCTGTTAGGTTTCCCCTTCTCTAGCGCTCACTACTCAACAAGGAGGAGCGAGTGGCATACTTCCGCATTCCATTGCACGCATTCCAGCGCCATTCAAAAACTTTCCGATGGACGTTTCATTCATGGACTCACGCTTTGTTTACTTTTGCCATGTGCTCATGTTTTCATTCACGTCATGTCTCCGCCTCCTCTGTTCCCCCATGTGCTTATGTTTTGGTCTGCGTCATGTCTCTGCCTCCTGTGTTCCCCCATGTGCTTATGTTTTGGTCTGCGTCATATCTCCGCATCCTGTGTTTCCCCATGTGCGTTTGTTTTCGTTCGTGTCATGTCTCCGCCTCCTCATTTGTTCATATAGTGGTTTCAGCTGTCTTTGATTTGGACATGTGATTATATTGTGTTTAAATACGCCGCTCCGTTTCGGCTTCGGGGCGGAGTATTAGTAATAGCTTTAGATGTGTTTAACCGTGCGATTTGTTCCTTAGCTCTTTTCTCGTGATTTCCAGATCACCTTTCTAGTTTAGTATTAGTATAGTTTAACTTTGATGCATTTATGTATATTTGTTGACTGAAGTCCTTTATGTTTATTATTATTTTCAACTGTCCCTAATAAACTGAACACTTTCCCCTGCAAGTGCATCCTGCTTATCTCCTTCACCCTATGGGTCGTAACAATTATGACATCATTAGCTAAGTATTAAAACATTAGAGCAAGGTTATAATCAAACACATGAAAAAGGCGAAGAGCGACCAGACGAATGCAAAAGAGCAGTAATCCAGACATAATCAATATCAAGCTAGTTGGCACACAGAGAAAAGCTCATTTCCTTCTTTGCTGAAGTTTCTTATTGACTGACTACAGCAACACCTGCGGAAAATTGTGCTTCATGAAGATGAGAGATGTATATGAAGGTAAATCCAAAAGAATATTCAAATATCCAAATGCAAATAATCCATTCACCAAAGTCAAGAATCAGATTTCATGTCCAGGGACAGAGACGTACACTCGTGGGGGTCCGAGACTGGATTTCTTAATGCATGTAAAACATGAGCAAAGAAAAATCAATGAGTTTGTCCACCTCTAATAGCTATAAAGAGCCAAATAAAACACCCATTCAAAACCATTCTGTATTTGTTGTTGCATTTATTTTTCTTAGCATACTGATCAGAACAAGTGTAGTAGTTATACAGTATATTGCTTTTATACTGAAATAAAAATTGTTTACATATATATGAGGGTCATGGCGGCATGCAAACATCTCAGTTCACCAAAAACACCCATGAACCCTCCAGAGCTGCACCTTTCCCTAACAGAAAACTATTAACAAAAGGCTTCACTAGGTTTACAGCCTAGACTTTAGCTATCTGGCATTATTCATCATTTTATTCAAAGTCATGTTAGTAAAAGTAACTAATGTAACATACCAACCAAAAATATAAACCATCACCATTTACATTCAACACAAACTATTTTTGAGAAAGATTTTCATCAGATCTGACACCTGCAGTAAGATATCCATCTGCATTGCACTCTTATGCTCCGGTCCTTCTGACGGTGGAATTAATTCACAAAGGAGTGACTAGTTATCCTCACCAAGCTACCCTGAGTGTTCACTGAGGTCATGATTTACTAGTTATAATATCACTACAGTGAGCTACAGCTAAGACATCAAAATGAGCAACATACAAGGAAAAACTGCAAAGACCTCCCACTGAAGGTCTGTTAGAACAGTTTACAGAGGAACAGGACATGGCTTTGCTACACAACTGTCGAGAACTTCAGGTCCACGTTGGAAAGCGTGTGAATGTTCATGAGGCTCGACTGTCATGTCCAAAACTGTCTCATCAACCACGCCCTTTTATTTATCACCAAATGACTCAGATGAAACCATTTATCATAAGGAAAAATATTGGGGGAGACATCATGGTCAACTGAGCCTGTAAAAATGATAGAACACGATTCCTGAAAGTGATTTGTGGAACTTAAAATGTAACTTAAAATTTGCTACCTGTCCAGTTGAGTAACATGGTAATCGGTGGGGTTAAAATATTGTACCGCAGCCAGCCACTAGAGGGCCTCAGATATGTTTTATTTCACTTTTGTTACAATCCACCCCACATATACAGTCACTGGGTGAAAGCTGTGAACTACTGAAGGCATTTTGTTTGTATTTCTGTTGAGTTTTGAAAAGTGCACTAAGAAAAGTGCTGAAGGTGAAGTGTAACGTGAGCCCCGAAGCTCTGTCAAAAATCCTCCTATAATTAGGTCCTAAGTCAACCTGCATACACACTTAGGGATCTACAAAAGCCCATAATGATTATAGTAAAGCTTACTCCAGATAACGGTCTTATCACTGATATTAAAGTGATCTTTATTAAACCAATAATACAAAAAAAAGTAGTAAAGAGAATAACAGAAAAGATAAGTGGCAATTTACGAAAAAACAAAAAACAAAACTCATATCACATGCACAAGATAAATATACTCTACGTCCATCGCATCTAATAAAGTGATAAGATTAAACATGCTGTTTTAATAGTTTCTAACACATCCCTGTCTGTATTGTGAATTCCTGAAACCATCAAGTCCCATGTTGCTTCTCTGTTGGAGACTGAACAAGACACATAGGGAATTTATTCATTGTAAATCTGGTCTTCAACATAGCCATTGGCGAATCTAATGATATCAGTCATTTCCATGAGAACCAGAAGATCCATGTACAAGTTGTTGGTAACCTGCTCGTGGTAGTTCTGCACAGGATAGATGCAGTTCATCGGGACTCCCAGTCTATGACTGCACTCTTCCATCTAATGTCCAGAAAAGCTACAGTACCAATTCCTCGGCTGTTCTGTGGTTCAAAACACACACAGCAACTGCAGTTCTGTCTATAACATAGGAATCTTCTGTCTCATATTTACTTACACTCTTGCGCGGTACCCCTCTTGGGTAACACCCTTCTTGGGTGTACCTGCCCGTTCAGACTCCTCCTCCTGTACACTACGCTGGCCCAGTGCCAATCCGCTGAATCTCCACCTAGTTCGCTGCACTCAGCGTGGCAGTGTACGGGCTCACTGTCAGTGCCACCGCTAAACCACTCGCTAAACTACTCTTTATTCTCTGTACTCTTTACTATGCTCTTTTTACCCCATCTATATTTTACTGCTCTCCATCAAAGCCCACAGCAAAATATATTCTGCATGCAGTTTACACCATTTTGAGATCAAAAACCCTTTTTCTCAATTTGTTTCTTTAATTTGAATAAGCGTATGAGTGTTCTTACCGCCCCAAGCTGACCCTACAGCAGATCACACAAACTACTTAATTAAAAGCAAAATTGCTTACCTTCATTAGCCGTCCTGTCTGTGTGGCCCACGCCTGGTCAGCCCAATGCGGCCTCCCACTCCTCTTTGGCTTTTGTCCAAATCCTGCCGACAACGGCGATAATTTCGTGGAAAATCAGCTTAGCCAAAAATAAAAACTTCTTGGAGTCAAGGGGTTCTAGTGTCAAAAATCAGCCATTTATTGAAAAATCACAAAAGCCAAGGTGTCTCCTTATGATCTGACAAATACAATCAATACTCATGCTTTTATACAATACTAAAACAATGATCTCATTAGACAAGGTTTTCCCATTTCTTCTTTAATCACATTTCTTCATATCTTATCTATAATTGTGGTGCAAATTCTGCCAGCTTATTTAAAAAAAGTTTTTTCAGAGACTCACTGTCTCTAAGCAGGTACAGAGGGTGGGTTTCACTAAAAAATAACAGAGCCTAGAAGAAAATGAAACACTTTCCAAATGAGGACTGTGCACCCAGCGATTTCACAAGTTAGAGTCACACCAGCTTCACCTACTTTCAGTTTTATTTCTCTGATTAATATACTGATTTCTTTCTTATATCTCATACATTGGTCACACATGATTAGATCTCACTTTGATTTGCTTTAAAAAAAAATATACCATACTCCCTGCTGTACCTGTGACAGACTTTACCTCTGCCTGCTTCCCTGTTTACACAACATCAAATGAAAGATACCAAGGCATTGTCTGTACTAAACAACGGCTGAGGGAGCTGTATTGGTGGCCCGAACTGCACTTGAGTATACAATCTGTCATTGCCACATGTGCAAATTGCCAGCGTAATTATATCACTTCCAGAACTGCACATGCACCACTGACCCCTGTTCCATATCCACATAATGTTAACATAGTTGGGCCTCGAAACAGGACTGGCTGAGTACAGATTTGTCTGAACACTAGTGGACTTCTGTTCAAAATGGCCAGATGTAGTCTCTCTTATAAATTTCATCTGTATTTTATTCCTAACTTTATTGTACATGTTAAAATCAGAAAGAAGAAAAATCACGCTTAAAGTAATCTTCATTAAACCAATAATACAAGTGGTAAAGACAATAACTAAAAAGATGAGGAGTGGCAATTTCCCAATGTTTTTTTATCTCATACTCTAAATATACTCTAAGACAATTTAATCATTGCATCTAATAAAGTGATAAGATTAAACATGCTGTTTTAATAGTTTCTAACACATCCCTGTCTGTATTGTGAATTCCTGAAACTATCAAGTCCCATGTTGCTTCTCTGTTGGAGACTGAACAAGACACATGGGGATCTTATTCATTGTAAACCTGGTCTTCAGCATAGTCATTAGCATTGTAAACCTGGTCTTCAACATAGTCATTGGCGAATCTAATGATATCAGTCATTGCCATGAGAATCAGAAGATCCATGTACAAGTTGTTGGTAACCTGCTCGTGGTAGTTCTGCACAGGATAGATGTAGTTCATCGGGACTCCCAGTCTATGACTGCACTCTTCCATCTAAGATAAACAGATACAACATAACTTATACAGTATTTGAGGAAATTAGGTTAGGAGTCACGTCTATGCAGTTTTATTTGTATTTCAAAAAACCACAAGGTTAAAGGTTAATATACAAATGCATATGGCTGTTAAAATGTTCTCTGCTGCTGGAAAATATCATGGAGTAGACTGGAGACCTACAGGCAGTAAATAAAGGGAGGAGGAGATGGCTGTGGTTGTTGTTCTCACCTTCTCTTTGATTTTTTTGCTGGTGTAGATCTTACTCAGGTCCTTCTGAACTAGAGGGCATGCTTCGTCAACCATCGGCATGATGACCACTTGAGGAATCTCTGATGTATCACCAGAAACACAGCTTGTCTTATACATAATCAGCTTTCATGTTTAAGATGAAATTATAATTATGTGAAAACTCACCCAAATCACTGGCCTTTCCCCGAACATCTCTCATTTTCTGGATAACATTTTCAGTGATGAGGGAGATTTTGTCGGCTGGTATAATACTCACTAGACAGTGCACTTTATCTTTCAGGCTGAGGTTACTGATGTAGTTCGGGTTGCCTTTATCAATTGGTTTTATAGGATTGAACTGAAAGAGCAAAAATACTCATACTAAATACTCAAATACTCAAAATACTCAAAAAAAAAGTTTAGGGGCGAGGAGGACCACCTCAAATGTTCTTTTCATTTGTGAGACTGAATATTACTTAGCATACAAAGTGCTACTACTAACTCATATGAATTATTCAGTAACTACAGTGAAAATTGGTATTTTAAAATTTGTATTTAGTTTAGGTGTGTATTTATGAGAATAAGGGATGTTGGTATGCTTTAATAAGAAAAAATGCCATTGTTGCAGAATACAACAGGAAAAAAATGTGAAACATTGATTATGTAAGCAGCTACGGTTGTATGAATAAGTAGACATCTGCCAGGGCATTTTCCTTCCAGAGCAAGTGATGTTTTACTGTGTATTTGTTGCCTAGCCGAGTGATAAAGTTGTCACATTCCTAACACTTCCTGGTGTATTTCCTGGAGAGTACTTACATGAAGTGCTTTAATTTTTACATTTTTCCATGGGGAATGATGGCAGCTTAAAGCATCTATATTGCTTCATCTTGAGGATGATAGTTACTCGAGTGTGATCCTAATCTTTATTGAGGATGAGATCAACACACACACTGATACTGGTCTTATTTGGGAATAAGAATCACTTGAGTGCTGATACTGCTCTCTTCTGATGAGAATCACCATCACTATTAATACTTTTAATTCTGTACTCTATTGAGCCTGAGAATAACTCAAGGTATGTTACTGCCTTCTGTTGAAGATGAGAACCGCATACACACACATAATTATCACATAATTATCAAAGATTGATATGTCTATTCTTCCATCTTACTTTTGCTTATAAACCTTTTTCCATATGGCCCCACCCCCAGTCTTACAGGAAAGTATCTTTTATTACTGCTTCCTTTTTCACAGAGAGAACACCTAAGGGCCTACCACAAACCAGATGTGCACTGTACTAACATCTAAGGATGCTCACACATGCTTCTGCCTTCATAAAGGCTTGCATAGAACAATACGCATTTCAAGCCAGTACTGCACAAGTTTTGGAAGGTAATCAGCCAGGAGGTCATAAAGAAATAGACTTTTTGTTTTCAGGTTCTGTATCACATCCAGTTAAGACACTAAAATTCTTTACTCTTAATTTATCTCATGTTGTCATTGCCATTGTTAGAGATCCCCTCGCACTCGGAGTCGCTTGCGACACGACTCACTTCCGCATTCCATTCTCCGCGCCGCCGTTGAGGACAGCTGGCAGTTTACTTCTGCATTCATAGACTCACGTTTGTTTTCATTGCCATGTGCTTGTGTTTTGGTTTATGTCATGTCTCCGCCTTTGAATGTTTATTGGTTCTCTGTCCATGTCATGTCCCCGCCTTCGTATGTTCATTAGTTTACCGTTTATTGTTTAATTATGTGTTTCAGGTGTTTCTCGTTTGTGTCTGATTATTCCATCTATTTAAACCTCTTCCCGTTTCCGCCTCGGGGCGGAGTATTAGCGTTCGTCCTAGCATGTGCTGTATGCCTGCTACCTTCTCTCTTTCTCTCGCCCTTATCTTATAGCTCATAGCTTATAGCTCTTAGCTCTCAGCTCATAGCTCTTAGCTCTCAGCTCATAGCTCTTAGCTCTCAGCTCATAGCTCTTAGCTCTCAGCTCATAGTTCATAGTTCCAGTACCATAGCCTAGTTTCGTGCGTTTGCTTCAGTTCGGTTTTGTTTTGTTCCCATGTTCTGTACTTTTGTGGAACTACTGCCTTGTGGATTATCTCTTTTGGATTATTGCTTGCCTTTTTTGTAGATTACTGTTTATTTCCTTTGTTTTGTGTGTTCCATTACTTTCGAATCCTGTGTTCCTAATAAACTGACTTTTCCCCTGCGCATGCATCCTGCCTCCCTCCATGTATCGTAACAGCCATAACCAAACAGTAGAATACAACATTTTCATAATAATTCATAAACTTACAGTGTAACCACTTTTCACATGACCCTTTAATATTTTGTTTATGTCTTCAGTCTGCACTCCTTTTAACTCGTCTTCTTCCAGACCCATGATGTCAGTAAAGACAAATGGATAGAAAGATCCAGGCCCAACTTTCTTCAGCCTGTGAGTTTTAATCTGGACACAAAATACAGGAGAGTATCTTATTTAATGATTCTGTTAAGATTTTTCTGAACTACAGTTAAATCATGAATCATAAATATATCTAGCTAAAGCTAATTGTACATTAGATATATCAGTATATTAAAGAACAAAATATATATAACATCCACAGAAGGGAAAAGATCTAGGCTTGGAGCCATTACAGTAAATATTCTATTGTTTAGTTATTACCTTTAAAGTGAAGCTGTAACTTTTACCACCTGAGGCATCTGCCAGTGCACCGGTGGTGTTGTATCCTTGGAGGACGGTGTTGATGGAGTTGATAAAACTCGATTTTCCTGCTCCGATTGGGCCGTGAAGCAGAATCTTAAGCTCACGGACTTCTTCAGTACGTAGCTGGAATTCCTTCACTTTCCTCAACATCTGATTTTTGTTATCTTCACTGTTTAAGAAGTAAACCAAGAGATTAACATATTTTCCATGATCTACTACTTAGAGCTTTAAGCACACAATGATTTTGTGTCTTTCTGCAGTCATTAATATTACCTCCATGTCACTGGCCGCCATGGATGATCCAATTCTGTGATTAAAAAACACGAATTCCAACGTTACATGTAACTGTGTTTGACACCACATCCACATGTTTATTTCTATGACTTTGCTTAAATATCATATTTCTGCAGTAACTTACCAGGATCTGGGACTGGGTTTCGGTGTTCAGGTCCAAGATACAAACGGACGAAAGGACGTAACATCTGCTTAAACTGCAATATCAGTATAAACTACGTATAAATTTAACTGCTCTTTTAGTATATTTAAAAAGAGAACACTGCAATAATAACAATAATAATACAACAGCAATAATACAATAAAACAATAATATCAAAGCTTTACTTTTACTGGTTTGAATTAAGAACCGTGATTGAGTCAAATCTATTAATAATCCATTTTCTTACCCAACTCATGACGCTGGTGTCTGTGAACTGCACTTCAGATGTGTTGCTGCTTCAGTTCTGTGTACAGATGGGTCTCTGAATGAACTTATTTGGTTATAAACACATACAGGGAATCACACGTATTTATTTTCACCTTGTACAGTGAATATCATCATCAGAAACTGATTGTCACATCCTTCAGGAACAATTCAGTGAAACACTAGAGGACACCGTCCCCTGCCTGTTGTGTATGACTCCTCATCTCTCTGTTTTCCCGGGGTTCTGGATTTATTCTGCCTGGGGTTCTGCCTGGCTCACTAACTCTCTTTGGTTCTGTTTGACTGTGGCCTGTGTATCCATATTGAGTTTTGGACCGTAGACTTCATTGTTAATAAACTTCCAGTGAAGGGATTCTCACAACACTTCTGAGTCATGTGTGTTACACAGATGTAATTGCATTACAGTAAAGAAAGCAGAACGTAATGCAGTGCGTTACACACATTAAAATGAGCTGTTTGCCCTGTAAAGTAGAGATCTGACCACTACAAGACCTGTAATGATATGGGGCTAGGCAGATGCAAATGCAGTTTAGAGTTTTATTAAAGCAATAGGCAGACAAATCCAAAATGGCAGGCAGAAACGTGGTCATAAACAGGCATGGGTCAGGCAATTTACAAACAGGCATGAACAGGGCTAGACAGGGATCAATAATACGAGGCGGGAACAGGATCAAAACCAGAAAACAGAACGCTTAGAAAAGACAGCACACAGGGTAACTGAGCAAATACTTCACCCCGAACACGGAAACACAAGGGGTTTAAATACACATGTAATTAGTGGGACTAACATAGAACAGCTGAGACACATTAGGAAGAAACCAATGACAGGACAAAACCAAAACAAAATTCCAGTGACATTTAACATCAGGTTTCGTGGCTGCTCTTTTATTATAACAACAAAAATGATTGAGTGTATGTTAAGATTTTAACAAAACTAAATTAATATCTGTTCAAAAGCTTGATTTGCATTGCATTCTTGCATTTTCTTTGTGTATCATTTTGTCTTTGAGTGCCTCCAACCTCTTTTATATCCTCTAACTAGCATTTGGGTTATCTTTTTTGGAATTATTGTATTTGTATTTTATTTGTAGACAAATATGGACAGATTTATTTTTCTTGTCTACCATGGTGATGTAAAATTTAGCAAATAAAAAAAAAATTAAGCAATTATTTTATAGTACTAATGTAATGACTGACCATAATCCTGGTATTCTAATATATCTAATAAGTAAAACATTTAGGAATGTTAAATCTAATATAAATGAATGTTCAAGTCTTTCTTTCACTTACGGTTTCTTCTGCTCTGGCTGTAGAGCTGTACCTGTACCTGCTCCAACTGTGTAAGTCTGCATCACTGAAGAAGTGTTAGCTATTTAAATGGAACTGGGTACCACCCCGATATTTAATTTTGCTTTCACTATTTGATAGGTTTACTGTGAACACTCTCCCCTCGTTAACACATTGTACTCTTTCTCCACTGCATGAAACCAATTTCATGCCTATGACTCCCAGAACACCATATATGGAATTACATTTACAGCATTTGGCAGATGCCCTTATCCAGAGCAACTTACATTTATACATCTGAGCAATTGAGGGTTAAGGGCCTTGCTCAAGGGCCCAACAGTGACAGTTTGGTGGTGCTGGGATTTGATCTCGCAATCTTCCGATCAGTAGTCCAACACCTTAACCACTGAGCTACCACTGCCCTACAGAGAGTTGTTCCTCTCTTACATTGATATGCTTCCTGTTTTATGCAAATATGCCTTTTCCGCCTAGCCAATTAATAGTTAACCCATTGTTGTGTGTCCAACATGATACATATACTCTGCCTTTCATTGAATAAATCAGAGATCTTGCCATTTAAATTTTGTGTGTCTGTGTCCTAACACTATCACAGTGCTACAGTCATTCTCAGTCAGTATAAACAGAATTAAGTGTATTGTAGTAGAGAAAACTTAATCCAATGTACAGAGTCCAAAAGACTCTGAAATAATCACTGCTGTATAAAATCCTAACCAAGAGCTTTGAATTATAAGGCTATATATATATATATATATATATATATATATATATATATATATATATATATATATATATATATATATATATATATATCCTCTTTTTTTTTTTTTTTGGAATGTTATTGTCATGTGAATAGTGTACAATTGCGAATTATTTAACCCCCATTACAAATCAGGTTTATTGTCAAAATTTACAGACTTTCAGCTGTTTGCAACGAACAAATCAAGCAAAAGCAATTGAAATAGTTCGACACAACGAATGCTTCAAGTGGTTTCCCCAAATTCAACTGAAAATGCAACTTATAATGACTTCTCCAGTCTCAAAATTATTATTATTATTATATTAGAAATGCTAAATCTAATATAAATGAATGTTCAGGGCTACAGAATGAAGTCTGTTTTACTTACAGTTTCTTCTGCTCTGGCTGTAGAGCTGTACCTGTACACTGTAGCTCCGACTGTGTAAGTCTGCGTCAGAGCAGCAGTGTTAGATATAATACTGTACCTGGGTACCACCCAGATATTTCATTTTACTTTCTCTTTCACAGGGCTGCAGTAAGTCCTAGACTCATGATCTAAAATGAAACAAATATGCAAATACGTGCAAAGATGCAAATACATGCAAAGAAATGCTGTAGAGTGAAGATGCCTTCAAAATAATGAAATTAAATGTTTCTTCATTAAAAAAAAAAATACAGTAAAGAACAGTAAACAGTAGTAAATGAAACAAAGTCAATATTTGGTGTGACAAAAAAATAAAAATAAAAATAAAAATAAAAACAGTAGTCTCCGGTACAATGTGTGCAGTTTTATAAGGAAATGCGCTGTAAGTTTTATTGAGCATCTTGCAGAACCAGACACAGTTCTTCTGGACACTTTGACTTTCGCACTCGCTTCTTATTTTTGCAGCGAAACCCAGCAGCCTTCATTGTGTTTACTGTCTGAAAAGTGTCTCTTAAGTAATATGCTGCTTTCTAGGGTACAGGCCTCTCTTGCATCAATAAATATCACTGTTCATGACTCCACTATCAGAAAGACACTGGGCAAAAATGGCATCCATGGAAGAGTGGTGAGGTGAAAACCACTGCTAACCCAGAACAACATTAAGGCTCGTCTGAATTTTGCCAGAACACACTCTGATGATCCTCAAACCTTTTGGGAGAATGTTCTGTGGACTGATGAGTCGAAAGTGGAACTGTTTGGAAGACAGGGGTCCCGTTACATTTGGCATAAACCAAACACCGAATTCCACAAAAAGAACATCATACCTACAGCAAGCATGGTGGTGGAAGTGTGATGGTGTGGGGATGCTTTGCTGCTTCATGTTCTGGGCAACTTGCAATAATTGAGAGAAACATGAATTCTGCTCTCTACCAGAAAATCCTAAAGGAGAATGTACGGTCTTCAGTCTATAAGTTGAAACTCAAGCACAACTGGATTATGCAGCAAGACCTTAACCTGCAACCCACTTTATAGCATGGATTAAAATGTTCCATGTGGTGTTGGTCCCTTGCTGCTTTACCATCTCACAGCATAAACATTTCCCAGAGGGAGCAATGGCCAGATGAAATTATCACACAGTATTTAATTCAATTCAGTTCAATTTTATTTGTATAGCACTTTTAACAATAGACATTGCCACAATGCAACTTTATGAAAATATATCAATTCCAAATATAAATAAAAATACATTTATCCCTAATGATTCCTAACCCTAACCCCTAACCCTAACCCCTAACCCTAACCCTAACCCCTAACCCTAACCCCTAACCCTAGGTATGTGGCTTCATTATGAGAAAAGCTAACACTGTATGACTTCAGTGTGAAAGAGGATAAAATGTTTAGGGACCAGATTGTCGAGAAAGCTTACAGCCAATAGTTTATTACCTAAGTTGACTTTGGACAGAGAATACAGATGGCCAGCCAAGTGGACATCGCTGTGGCTGATGTAAAAGACGTCTGCCAAACTACCAGTACAGGAAGTGAATGTGAATAGAATCATCATAACAGAAAAGCGTGGGCGCTAGCAAACAAAAAAAGAAACTCAGACGGTCACATGGCAGCGAGGTCTGGGTGCAAATGCGACTGATGTGATTCAGAGTCACAATTAGCTGTAAACAAAAAATGTGAAATGTAAAAAAAAAGAAGAAAAAAAAAAACGTGGAAAATTTGTGGAAACATAGACATTTTAGAACAGCATGTAATTCTGCTGGAAAACAAGAGGTTAAAGAAACTCAGAACCCACTTTGCTGTACATGACCTTTTCTGTACACGGCTGGTGTGTATCCAGGTGGCTCTTTCTGCAATCTTCACTTCTGATGCCGTCTGAAGTCCTGTAACAGGATCCAGTCACCAGGATTCAGGCTGTGGAGTTTACTGCTTACTTCCTTGGGTAAAGCCACTTTTACCTGTTTGTGCACATTTCAGAGAACTTTAATGCAATAATGTAACATCTCATCTGTACATTCCTCAGTAGAGAGCGTGTGTTGTTTCTGGGGTGAAATCCCCATGTTCATCGGTCTGCCAAACACAATCTCGAATGAGCTAAGGCCCGTCCTGCTCCTTGCTCTGGTTCTCATCTGTATCAAAACCAATGGTAATGCCTGAACCCAATTCATCCCAGTGTCTGAGCTGCATTTCACCAGCTTGTTTTTCACAGTGCCATTTTCTCTCTCTACGGCTACCCCACTGGCTGGGTTATATTTATTTATTTATATTTATACTAACGAGTCATTTAGTGGATGCATGCTAAGATATATTGCAATGTATTTTAAGAGAACTAAATAATAGCTTGGATTTGCCTTCAGTTCTTTAGATGTTTTGTCCATCATGTTGCCTTTAACTGCCTCCAACCTCTTTTATATCTTCTGACCAGTTTTCAGGTTATCTTCCTGGTATTATTTTTTTTTCTATTTGTAAAAAAAAAACTGCAAAAAAAAAAAGATGAACAGATTTCCTTTTCTTTTATATCATGATGTTTTATCTGAACCTGCCATGTTGTTTTATTTCTGCTTATTGAATGAAACAAGCTCCATCATTAATGTAATAACTGTAATTTTCTAATGGATTTAATCTTAAATATCATCCTGGTGTTTGTATATATTTAATGAGTAGGAACATGACTGAGTAATGTTAACAAATCTAATGTACACAGATGTTCAGGGCTTTAGAATGAAGTCTTTCGTACCTTCATTCTGCCCAGCAGAAGGTCTCCACAGCGGAGCTGCTCAGGGAGGTTAACGTGGCGACCTCCAGCCCCGAGCTCCAGCCTGAGGCCCAGCAGAAGGTCTCCACAGCGGAGCTGCCTCGGGAGGTTAACAAGGTGACCTCCAGCCCCAAGCAGCCGCCAGAGATTCAAGAGGAAACCTCCTCTCCTGGCCTGCTTACACCGGAGGTCCACGAGGAGACCTCCGCCCAAGCCGTGTTCTCATCAGAGGTTCGAGAAGAAACCTCCACTCCTGCCCTATCCATGTCTGAGGTCCATGGGATGACCTCTTCTCAAGCTAGTCCATGTCCAAGTCCATGTCCAGGTTCCTGCTCTAATCCCAGTCCATGTCCAAGTCCATGTCCAGGTTCCTGCCCTAATCCTAGTCCATGTCCAAGTCCATGTCCAGGTTCCTGCCCTAATCCTAGTCCATGTCCAAGTCCATGTCCAGGTTCCTGCCCTAATCCTAGTCCATGTCCAAGTCCATGTCCAGATTTTTGCCCTATTCCAAGGTCAATCTCTGAGCCAGTTCTCAGTCAGGTTCCCCATCAGGTTCCCCGTCAGGTTCCCAGTCCTATTCCCAGTCCTGCTCCCAATCCTGTTCCCAGTCAGGTTCCCAGTCCTGCTCCCAATCCTGTTCCCAGTCCTGCTCCCGCTCCCAGTTCCAGTCTAGTTCCTCGTCCAGTTCCAAGTCCAGTTCCAAGTCCAGTTCCAAGTCCAAGTCCAGGTTCCTAGCCCAGTTCCTAGTTCAGTTCCAAGTCCAGTTCCTGATTTCATTGCTAGCTACATAGGTTTAATTTCTGGATATGTGTTTGCTCTCCTTCTCAGTTCGGAGGCTGATTTGACTCCCAGCTCCGTTTCCAACCCAGCTCACTCCTCTGTCTCCTCCTCTGTCTCCAACCCTGTCTCCAGCCCTGTCTCCAGCTTAGTCTCCAATTTAATTTCCAACCAAGTTTTTGATTTTGTCTATGGTTTTGGGTCTACCCTAGTTCCCTGTCCTTTTCAAAGTCTGTCTCAAAGTCTGTCTCGAAGTCTGTTTCCAAGTCTGTCTCGAAGTCTGTTTCCAAGTCTGTCTCGAAGTCTGTCTCGAAGTCTGTTTCCAAGTCTGTCTCGAAGTCTGTCTCGAAGTCTGTCTCGAAGTCTGTCTCGAAGTCTGTTTCCAAGTCTGTCTCGAAGTCTGTCTCGAAGTCTGTTTCCAAGTCTGTCTCGAAGTCTGTTTCCAAGTCTGTCTCGAAGTCTGTCTCGAAGTCTGTTTCCAAGTCTTTCTCGAAGTCTGTTTCCAAGTCTGTTTCCAAGCCTTTCTCCGAAGTCTGTTTCCAAGCCTTTCTCCGAAGTCTGTTTCCAGAGCCTTTCTCCGAAGTCTGTTTCCAGAGCCTTTCTCCGAAGTCTGTTTCCAGAGCCTTTCTCCGATCCTGGTTCCAGAGCCGACTCCGATCCTGGGTCCAGGTCAAGCTCCGGGTCAAGCTCTGGGTCAAGCACCAGGTCACGCGCAGCTCCGAGATCCAAACCAGGCATCCGTCCAAGTTCTCGTCCAAGTTCTCGTCCAAGTTCCAAAGGAAAACCCGACACGCTCTGCTCTGGTTACGGGACACTGGACATAACCAGCCTCAGGTCCTGGAGGGCAGAGATTAGGATCCTGCCCAGGGGCCCAGGTCCACCAAAGTGGATGGAACTTGCGGCGCTTCGGGAGCCGCACCTTGGGGGGGGGCTCTGTTAGGTTTCCCCTTCTCTAGCGCTCACTACTCAACAAGGAGGAGCGAGTGGCATACTTCCGCATTCCATTGCACGCATTCCAGCGCCATTCAAAAACTTTCCGATGGACGTTTCATTCATGGACTCACGCTTTGTTTACTTTTGCCATGTGCTCATGTTTTCATTCACGTCATGTCTCCGCCTCCTCTGTTCCCCCATGTGCTTATGTTTTGGTCTGCGTCATGTCTCCGCCTCCTGTGTTCCCCCATGTGCTTATGTTTTGGTCTGCGCGTCATATCTCCGCATCCTGTGTTTCCCCATGTGTGTTTGTTTTCGTTCGTGTCATGTCTCCGCCTCCTCATTTGTTCATATAGTGGTTTCAGCTGTCTTTGATTTGGACATGTGATTATATTGTGTTTAAATACGCCGCTCCGTTTCGGCTTCGGGGCGGAGTATTAGTAATAGCTTTAGATGTGTTTAACCGTGCGATTTGTTCCTTAGCTCTTTTCTCGTGATTTCCAGATCACCTTTCTAGTTTAGTATTAGTATAGTTTAACTTTGATGCATTTATGTATATTTGTTGACTGAAGTCCTTTATGTTTATTATTATTTTCAACTGTCCCTAATAAACTGAACACTTTCCCCTGCAAGTGCATCCTGCTCATCTCCTTCACCCTACGGGTCATAACAATTATGACATCATTAGCTAAGTATTAAAACATTAGAGCAAGGTTATAATCAAACACATGAAACAGACGAAGAGCGACCAGACGAATGCAAAAGAGCAGTAATCCAGACATAATCAATATCAAGCTAGTTGGCACACAGAGAAAAGTTCATTTCCTTCTTTGCTGAAGTTTCTTATTGACTGACTACAGCAACACCTGCGGAAAATTGTGCTTCATGAAGATGAGAGATGTATATGAAGGTAAATCCAAAAGAATATTCAAATATCCAAATGCAAATAATCCATTCACCAAAGTCAAGAATCAGATTTCATGTCCAGGGACAGAGACGTACACTCGTGGGGGTCCGAGACTGGATTTCTTAATGCATGTAAAACATGAGCAAAGAAAAATCAATGAGTTTGTCCACCTCTAATAGCTATAAAGAGCCAAATAAAACACCCATTCAAAACCATTCTGTATTTGTTGTTGCATTTATTTTTCTTAGCATACTGATCAGAACAAGTGTAGTAGTTATACAGTATATTGCTTTTATACTGAAATAAAAATTGTTTACATATATATGAGGGTCATGGCGGCATCCAAACATCTCAGTTCACCAAAAACACCCATGAACCCTCCAGAGCTGCACCTTTCCCTAACAGAAAACTATTAACAAAAGGCTTGACTAGGTTTACAGCCTAGACTTTAGCTATCTGGCATTATTCATCATTTTATTCAAAGTCATGTTAGTAAAAGTAACTAATGTAACATACCAACCAAAAATATAAACCATCACCATTTACATTCAACACAAACTATTTTTGAGAAAGATTTTCATCAGATCTGACACCTGCAGTAAGATATCCATCTGCATTGCACTCTTATGCTCCGGTCCTTCTGACGGTGGAATTAATTCACAAAGGAGTGACTAGTTATCCTCACCAAGCTACCCTGAGTGTTCACTGAGGTCATGATTTACTAGTTATAATATCACTACAGTGAGCTACAGCTAAGACATCAAAATGAGCAACATACAAGGAAAAACTGCAAAGACCTCCCACTGAAGGTCTGTTAGAACAGTTTACAGAGGAACAGGACATGGCTTTGCTACACAACTGTCGAGAACTTCAGGTCCACGTTGGAAAGCGTGTGAATGTTCATGAGGCTCGACTGTCATGTCCAAAACTGTCTCATCAACCACGCCCTTTTATTTATCACCAAATGACTCAGATGAAACCATTTATCATAAGGAAAAATATTGGGGGAGACATCATGGTCAACTGAGCCTGTAAAAATGATAGAACACGATTCCTGAAAGTGATTTGTGGAACTTAAAATGTAACTTAAAATTTGCTACCTGTCCAGTTGAGTAACATGGTAATCGGTGGGGTTAAAATATTGTACCGCAGCCAGCCACTAGAGGGCCTCAGATATGTTTTATTTCACTTTTGTTACAATCCACCCCACATATACAGTCACTGGGTGAAAGCTGTGAACTACTGAAGGCATTTTGTTTGTATTTCTGTTGAGTTTTGAAAAGTGCACTAAGAAAAGTGCTGAAGGTGAAGTGTAACGTGAGCCCCGAAGCTCTGTCAAAAATCCTCCTATAATTAGGTCCTAAGTCAACCTGCATACACACTTAGGGATCTACAAAAGCCCATAATGATTATAGTAAAGCTTACTCCAGATAACGGTCTTATCACTGATATTAAAGTGATCTTTATTAAACCAATAATACAAAAAAAAGTAGTAAAGAGAATAACAGAAAAGATAAGTGGCAATTTACGAAAAAACAAAAAACAAAACTCATATCACATGCACAAGATAAATATACTCTATGTCCATCGCATCTAATAAAGTGATAAGATTAAACATGCTGTTTTAATAGTTTCTAACACATCCCTGTCTGTATTGTGAATTCCTGAAACCATCAAGTCCCATGTTGCTTCTCTGTTGGTGACTGAACAAAACACATAGGGAATTTATTCATTGCAAACCTGGTCTTCAGCATAGTCATTAGCATTGTAAACCTGGTCTTCAACATAGTCACTGGCGAATCTAATGATATGATTCATTGCCATGAGAACCAGAAGATCCATGTTCAAGTTGTTGGTAACCTGCTCGTGGTAGTTCTGCACAGGAAAGATGCAGTTCATCGGGACTCCCAGTCTATGACTGCACTCTTCCATCTAAGATAAACAGATACAACACAACTTATATTTGATGAAATCAGGTTAGGAGTCACGTCCATGAAGTTTCATTTGTATTTCAAATGTCCACAAAGTTAAGGATTAACAGAAAAATGCATATGGCTGTTAAAATGTTCTCTAGTGCTGGAAAATATCATAGAGTAGACTGGAGACCTACAGGCAGTAAATTAAAGGAGGAAAAGATGTCTGTTTTTGTTGTTGTTGTTCTCACCTTCTCTTTAATTTTTCTGCTGGAGTAGATCTTACTCAGGTCCTCCTTAACTAGTGGGCATGTTCTGTCAACCAGTGACATGATGATGACTTGAGGAATCCCTGATGAATCACCAGAAACACAAACAATGTGTTTATCCTATACAGAATATAGCTTTCATCCTAAAGATGAAGACTAATAGCTCATAGTCTCAGATCAGGTTTAGTTAATCGGAGCCGAAGCCAGGGAGCAGACCAACAGGCTAAACCGTTCATCTACTAGAGTCGTCACTCAGGTTCCAACTTTCCTGAACTAAGCAAATATAGAAATACTCAGGAAGTTTGTTTTAGCAACCTAATTAACATAAAATTAGATTCAACCAAATACACAGCCAGCACTTTTGATCTGAAGCTAGAACTGTTAAATATTAGATCCCTTGCGTCTGAAGCTGTTATTGTAAATGAAACTATTACAGATCAGGGATTAAATGTACTGTGTTTAACAGAAACTTGGATTAGACCAATGAATATGTAGCATTAAATGCTAGCCCCACCCCACCCTGCACTACCCCACCCCCCTCCCTCTGATACAGTTGTATACGGGACTTTGCCCTCGTCCCACAGGTAGTGGAGGAGGAGTCACTGTTATAACGTTATTCTAGGTATCACACAAAATGATACTTAATACTTAATACTTATGCAACACACTGTACACGACCATATCTCTGTGCATAAATATATACACACTCACCTAAGCCACGCGCTTTTTCCCGAACAGCTCTCATTTTCTGGATAACTTCATCAGTAATGATGGAGATTTTGTCAGCTGGTAGAACACTCACCAGACAGTGCACTTTGTCTTTCAGGCTGGGGTTACTGATGTACTTTGGGCTGTCTTTAGCAATTGGTTTAAAAGGATTGAACTGAAAGACCAAAAATCAAATTCCGTTTAAATGTGTATGAGACTGTATATTACTTTTTTATATAAATATATAAATATGCCACATTTCTGACTGGCAGTGAGAGCCAGGATGCAAGTACATAAACATGACTGGCAGCAGCACATTCATCGTCTGAGGGCTGTTCTAAGATATTTGAGACAGGCAGGGCTCATAGCAGACCTGATGAAATGTGCAGTTGAATGGGTGGAAGTACAGCACCTGGGCTTCTACTTGGGTCATGGACAGGTGCCTCCCCAAATTGGTAAGCAGTGATTCCAGCCTGTCTGATACCCAGGTACAGAAAGGAGGTGATGCAGTTTCTGGGGCTAACTGGCTGGCAATTATCGCAGGTTTGTGTGTAATTATTGAGACATGGGAGTGCCAGATCTGGTCCAGTGGTTGGAGCCATGCCAACAGACCTTTACTCAGGTAAAAGCTGCACTGTGTGCCATTGGCCATGAGGCTGGACAGGTCCCCAGACTAAGTCGGGCAGTGGGGGTATGTGGTAGCGCAGGCGTGTTCAAGCACGGGTTTGTGAATGGAGCATCAGGGAGAAGAAGTCGTAATGACTGAGTGCTGCCACCTGTTCATTACTAATGTTCTGCTATTTATCCCTCTATATCCACTTTCCATACCTTGGTGAGGTCACATGGGGTTTCATACCACTGCTATACTGATGATATTTAGCTTATCCTCGCATTATGTCAGTAGGACGTACATTTTCATTTATGTTTCCATTCTTTAGTCATAATTTATCACATCTCACATTGTCATAGCAACAATCAACCTCATTCTACAGCACATTCACATGTTTCAAACACAAGGTGTGTGTTTCATTTGGCCTTCATAAACTTTATACTAACACTGAAATGACCCCTAGTACACTACTGATCAACATTTCACACTATCCAGAATTCACAGCAGATAGTGACGGCCATTGTACAGCACGCATGAGCTCACATCTCACAGTGCTGATCTCAACTAAAACCGAGGACTGTCAGCCTTTTCCCCCTCCAAAGGGTAGTTACCCTGAACCGGTGTGTATACCTGCACTCTGGTTTCTACTGGGGTCTGAATGTGGGCTGTTTGCTGCACTTGATGTAAGTCACACTTGCATATAAAAACAAAACAAGTCACGTGTTGCGTCGGCAGTGACGTAACCAGAAATTAATGAGGGATGAGAAAATATACTAATTAAATTCACAATAAATTTTATTCTCATAAAAATGCTGATGTGGCCCAGGCAGAATTTCAGTTTTACACCCCTGTGCTACAGAATCCAAAACAATAATGATAAGTAATGAACTTACAGCGTAGCCGCCTTTCACGTGACCCAGTAATATTTTGACTATATCTTCAGTCTGCACTCCATTTGAATCCTCTGGTTCCAGACCCATGATGTCAGTAAAGACAAACGGATAGAAAGTTCCAGGCGCACCTTTCTTCAGCCTGTGATATTTAAACTGAAAGAAAAATACAGGAGTGTATCTTATACAAAGATTCTATTAAGACTTTCTAAAACAGTGTAATCTTGAGTCAGATTATATCGAGCTAAACACAACAATAGTTTATTAGATAAGATCAAAACATCAGAACAGTTGACAGTGTTTTTGGAAGATGAGCGTTAGACTTTAGACTCTAGACTTGCAGTAAATTTTTTATTGTTTAGTTATTACCTCTACAGTGAAGCTTTTACCAGCTGCTGAATTTGCCAGTGCAGCGGTGGTGTTGTATTCTTGGAGGGCGGTGTTGACGGAGTTAACAAAACTCGACTTTCCTGCTCCGATCGGGCCGTGAAGCAGAATCTTAAGCTCACGGACTTCTGCAGTGCTCGGCTGGAAATCCTTCAGTTCTCTCAACATCTGACTCTTTTTATATTCCCTGTTTAATAAGTAAAATAACCAGGAGATCTTTGTACATTGAACCATGTCTTGTGACCTATTAAACACACAATGATAGTGTCTATTTCTAGTCATTGTTCTTACGTCCAGGTCACTGGCCGCCATGGCTCATCAAATTCTGTGAAGAAAGTTAAATTGAATTAAATATTAAATAACAATGAAAAATGGTAGCTCTGATACGCTGCTGGACTACAGCAACCATCAGCCACTGCACCTCACGTGTTTACTGCACGCACCACGTCACATAACCACCGGCACCTCCGTATTTAAGCCACGCATACGAGTCTTTAGTCGTTATCACCTTCATGCGTGTCATGTTCATGTTGTCTAGCCTCGTTATTTCTCGATCATGTTTCCTAGTCTTTGTGTTTCATTAGTTTTACTGTAATTAAACATTTTTCTGCACTTGCATCCGCCTCAACAACCAACTCCTGACAATATGAAAATATGCTGATTTTAACTGAAAGACATTTAAATATCTTTTATTAAGTTTTATTTATGGGAATACAGCCACTTGTGTCCGCAAAAAATATTAAGCATACAGTATAATTAAGAACTGAGCTGGTTATGTCACTGATTATTTAACAACAGGCAAGTCTATAAGATCACACAGCTACGCTATATAATAATAATAATAATAATAATAATAATAATAATAATAATAATAATAATAATAATAATGTGTAATGCTTCTTCCAATAACATTTAGACATTAAATACTCAACAAGCAAACCAGTGCAACATGTCAGATTTAAAGCTACTGACTGTTAGTAGCTGTAAAGGTAAAGTTGTCAGTATTAGCAAGTGTTTATTTTCATGCCATTGATTTAACATCAGGTTTCTGAAATAACTCACCAAGATTTGGGCCTGGGGCAGGTTTCTGAGATTGATTTGTCAAACCTTTCATGGCTTTACGTAACTGAACAAGATGCAATATTAGTATAAAATAAGCAATTTTTTTTTTTTTACTAGATTTAAATATATAACATTGTAATATAGTCTATATTCTGACTCATAAAGTATGATAATGTAAGAAGTGAGAAATGTTAACAAAAAAAAAACTCTTTCTATTAGTAGTGAATTTTCTTACCCGGTCCATGACACAGGCTTCTGTGAACTGCACCTCAAACGTGTTTGTGCTGTAATTCTGTGTATAAATGTGTCACTGAATACACTTATGTAATAAACTGATAATAAAACACATACAGGGAATCAGAGCTAGTTTATTTATTTTACCTTGACACTTGAACAGTGTATAAAACACTACAGAAAGAGAAATGCTGCTATAAAACCTGAAATCAACAATTTTAGGTAAGAAAACCAGATGTTTTCAGGATGTTTTCAGAAAAGTGGACGGCTCTAAAGGTGGAGCTGTCTTTTGTGCTCGACTTCTTTCTCACCGTTTCTACACTTTCCTGCTCCATGTTTGTGAAAGAGGTGGGGCGTCTTTCCACTGAGCTGTTGTTCTGTAAAATAAAGACCTGGCCATGGCAGGATCTCACCTTCAAACCGGTTTGGGAGAAATTTCCATGTATTTCACTTAACTAGAAATGTGTTAATGCAAAATGAGCCAAAGAGAAGCAGCTGCTCCACATCCCAGTGACCGGAGCAGGAGGAATTCCAGTTTAAACCATAATATTTTTTCTTTTTCTGTTTCTGCTCATATCAACAACATGTTTGGTGTTAGGTTTCATAAATGCCTCTTTAGTATCACAAAAAACATGGTCAAATATTCAAATAAATAATCAAATATTCAAGTATGTTGACCTTGGATTTGCATTCTTTAGATGTTGTATGTTATGTTTCTATGTTATTTTGACTTTATAACTGCCTCCAACCTCTTTCATATCCTCTGACCAGCTTTAGGTTACGTAGATTATTGTAAAATGTAAAATCGTGTCAAATTTAATAAAAAAAATATTTTTCAATTTTGTAATGTTCTTGGATTTTTTTTAATTGCAAAGAAGAGAGGAAAAGGTTTCTTTTCTTTCTTTCTTTCTTTCTTTCTTTTTTTTTTTTTTTACACCTGGCAGTGAAGGTGAAGGTGATGTAACCGTAGCTGAACTTGCCATGTTGCTTTAGCTCTACTTAGTGAATAAATCAAGCTCCATCATGAATGTAGAATGTAGATATTAATGTAGCTGTAGAATTACACAATTATATCTCATTTTCCACTAGATTTAATCTTATCCCTGGCCAGGGTAGAAACGTATAAGTATTCAGTAAGTAGAAACATTTAAGACTGAGAAATGCTAAATCTAATATAAATGAATGTTCAGGGCTACAGAATGAAGTCTGTTTTACTTACAGTTTCTTCTGCTCTGGCTGTAGAGCTGTACCTGTACACTGTAGCTCCGACTGTGTAAGTCTGCGTCAGAGCAGCAGTGTTAGATATAATACTGTACCTGGGTACCACCCAGATATTTCATTTTACTTTCTCTTTCACAGGGCTGCAGTAAGTCCTAGACTCATGATCAAATATGCAAATATGCATGAAACAAATATGCAAATACGTGCAAAGATGCAAATACATGCAAAGAAATGCTGTAGAGTGAAGATGCCTTCAAAATAATTAAATTAAATGTTTCTACATTTTAAAAAAAATACTGTAAAGATCAGTAAACAGTAGTAAATGAAACAAAATCAATATTTGGTGTGACAAAAAAATAAAAATAAAAATAAAAATAAAAACAGTAGTCTCCGGTACAATGTGTGCAGTTTTATAAGGAAATGAGCTGGTAAGTTTTATTGAGCATCTTGCAGAACCAGACACAGTTCTTCTGGACACTTTGACTTTCGCACTCGCTTCTTATTTTTGCAGCGAAACCCAGCAGCCTTCATTGTGTTTACTGTCTGAAAAGTGTCTCTTATGTAATATGCTGCTTTCTAGGGTACAGGCCTCTCTTGCATCAATAAATATCACTGTTTATGTCTCCACTATCAAAAAGACACTGGGCAAAAATGGCACTGCTAACCCAGAAGAACATTAAGGCTCGTCTGAATTTTGCCAGAACACACTCTGATGATCCTCAAACCTTTTGGGAGAATGTTCTGTGGACTGATGAGTCGAAAGTGGAACTGTTTGGAAGACAGGGGTCCCGATACATCTGGCGTAAACCAAACACCGAATTCCACAAAAAGAACATCATACCTACAGCAAGCATGGTGGTGGAAGTGTGATGGTGTGGGGATGCTTTGCTGCTTCACGGCCTGGGCAACTTGCAGTAATTGAGAGAAACATGAATTCTGCTCTCTACCAGAAAATGCTAAAGGAGAATGTCCGGTCTTCAGTCTGTAACGAATCAATCATTACTAGCATTATTCTTTTCCACCAGAATAATGAAATGGATCAACTTTAAACATGAAAAATGAAACAGAAGCGCACGCTTGGATTCAACGCACCTTTTTAAAGGAGATGAGTTTTAAAGCGTGTCCGCCTTATCTACCAGAATATGTAGTAACTCGGATGAATCTGCAACGTTTAAAATTAATATTCTCCACCAGTTACAATTTATGTAACGAATTAAAAGATGTTTAACACGTTTAAATGTATTCTCCAATTTATATAAGGAATTAACTCGAATGGCGTGAAATATATCTATATATCTAATCAACGCGTGTTGTGACCAGTTATAAATATACATCAGCCATGGAAGAGAATTCATCTATAGTCGTGGCCAAAAGTTTTGAGAATGACACAAATATTAATTTTCACAAAGTCTACTGCTTCAGTGTTTTTAGATCTTTTTGTCAGATGTTACTGTTACTGAAGTATAATCACAAGCATTTCATAAGTGTCAATGACTTTTATTGACAATTACATGAAGTTTATGCAAAGAGTCAATATTTGCAGTGTTGACCCTTCTTTTTCAAGACCTCTGCAATTGGCCCTGGCATGCTGTCAATCAACTTCTGGGCCACACCCTGACTGATGGCAGCCCATTCTTGCATAATCAATGCTTGGAGTTTGTCAGAGTTTGTGGGTTTTTGTTTGTCCACCCGCCTCTTGAGGATTGACCACAAATTCTCAATGGGATTAAGGTCTGGGGAGTTTCCTGGCCATGGACCCAAAATGTCGATGTTTTGTTCCCCGAGCCACTTCGTTATCACTTTTGCCTTGTGGCAAGGTGCCCCATCATGCTGGAAAAGGCATTGTTCGTCACCAAACTGTTCTTGGATGGTTGGGAGAAGTTGATCTCTGAGGATGTTTTTGTACCATTCTTTATTCATGGCTGTGTTCTTAGGCAAAATTGTGAGTGAGCCCACTCCCTTGGCTGAGAAGCAACCCCACACATGAGTGGTCTCAGGATGCTTTACTGTTGGCATGACACAGGACTGATGGTAGCGCTCACCTTTTCTTCTCCGGACAAGCTTTTTTCCAGATGTGAACAAACAATCGGAAAGGGGATTCATCAGAGAAAATGACATTACCCCAGTCCTCAGCAGTCCAATCCCTGTACTTTTTGCAGAATAGCAGTCTGTCCCTGATGTTTTTCCTGGAGAGAAGTGGCTTCTTTGCTGCCCTTCTTGACACCAGGCCATCCTCCAAAAGTCTTCGCCTTACTGTGCGTGCAGACGCACTCACACCTGCCTGCTGCCATTCCTGAGCAAGCTCTGCACTGGTGGTGCCCCGATCCCACAGCTGAATCAACTTCAGGAGATGGTCCTGGCGCTTGCTGGACTTTCTTGGGCGCCCTGAAGCCTTCTTCACAACAGTTGAACCTCTCTCCTTGAAGGTCTTGATGATCCGATAAATGGTTGATTTAGGTGCAATCTTACTAGCAGCAATATCCTTGCCTGTGAATCCCTTTTTGTGCAAAGCAATGATGGCTGCACGTGTTTCCTTGCAGGTAACCATAGTTAACAGAGGAAGAACAATAATTTCAAGCACCACCCTCCTTTTAAAGCTTCCAGTCTGTTATTCTAACTCAATCAGCATGACAGAGTGATCTCCAGCCTTGTCCTCGTTAACACTCTCACCTGTGTTAACGAGAGAATCACTGGCATGATGTCAGCTGGTCCTTTTGTGGAAGGGCTGAAATGCAGTGGACATGTTTTTTTGGGATTAAGTTCATTTTCATGGCAAAGAGGGACTTTGAAATTAATTGCAATTCATCTGATCACTCTTCATAACATTCTGGAGTATATGCAAATTGCCATCATAAAAACTGAGGCAGCAGACTTTGTAAAAATTAATATTTGTGTCATTCTCAAAACTTTTGGCCACGGCTGTATATAAAGCCCATAATGATAACAGGAAAGATTACTCCAGATTACTGTGGCTCTCTTATCAGTTACATCTGTCTTTTATTCATATTTTTATTGTAGGCATTTCAACCAGAAATAAAAGATGATCTTCATTAACCCAGTGAGCGGTAAAGAGAATAACAAAAAAAAAATTGAGGAATGAAAGCAATTTTCCATCATCTATCACATGGACAGATAATTACTGATAATACAGTTAAAAGATTAAACATGTTGTTTTAACAGTTTCTAAACACTTTTAATATTGTTTATATTGTGAATTCTTGAAACTAGCCAGTTCCATGTTGCTTGGAGACTGAACAAGACACATTATTCATTGTAAACCTGGTCTTCAACATAGTCATTGGCAAATCTGATGATATCAGTCATTGCCATGAGAATCAGAAGATCCATGTTCAAGTCGTTGGTAACCTGCTCGTGGTAGTTCTGCACAGGATAGATGCAGTTCATCGGGACTCCCAGTCTATCACTGCACTCTTCCATCTAAGATAAACAGATACAACATGCAGTTTTATTTGTATTTCAAAAAACCACAAGGTTAAAGGTTAATATAAAAATGCATATGACTGTTAAAATGTTCTCTGCTGCTGAAAATATCATGGAGTAGACTGGAGACCTACAGGCAGTAAATAATGGGAGGAGGAGATGGCTGTGGTTGTTGTTCTCACCTTCTCTTTGATTTTTTTGCTGTAGTAGACCTTACTCAGGTTCTTCTGAACTAGAGGGCATGCTTTGTCAACCATCGACATGATGACGACTTGAGGAATCCCTGATGTATCACCAGAAACACAAACATTTTGTCGATCTTATATATAATCTAACTTTTATCTTTAAGATGACACCGCTTAGGAAAAACCTGACTACTGTAATAGCACGTAGCAGAAGTGGTGTATATGACCTGATTTCTGTGTAGAATTACGTGAAAACTCACCCAAGTCACGAGCTTTTTGCCGAACAGCTCTCATTTTCTGGATTATTTCGTCAGTGATGACGGGGATTTTGTCCCCTGGTAGAACACTCACCAGACAGTGCACTTTATCTCTCAGGCTGGGGTTACTGATGTACTTTGGGTCATTTTCAGCTATTGGATTAATAGGATTAAACTGAAAGAGCAAAAATAGTTCATAAAATAAATGTAACATAAAGGACCACCTCAGATTACTTTTTATAAAAAATACCATATTTAGGCTTTTCGGTTTTACTGGTTTTATTGGTTTAAAGTAATGATTTAATCTCTTGAAGACCATTATTCAAGTATACTTCTTAAAGCATATTGTTCCTAAAGCAACTGTTAACTACAATTAATTATGTAGTTATGACATGCCAATCATTACTCCTATCGCTTGTCTCACAAACATCACCTCCTACTGCAAACTGCTGCCAAACCATGCACCAGAATAAGGCTACCCTTCTTTGTAAATTTGGCAAACACAGAGACAACATATCTACCTTGTGATGGCAAGAGTCTGGTAGGTAGCCAGCTCTCAGAGACAGAAGGTGAGCATATGCCCAGCTCCAGAGTTTCCTTGTCCACCTCAACAGTGTTTTCAGTTTTGTGCCCTCTTTGTGATTGATATAAAACACCACCATAGAGTTTCCTGTCTGCACTAGTAAATCCATTCATTTTCTGTACCTGCACAGGGTCGCGGGGAGCCTGTAGCCTATCCCAGGGGACTTGGGGTACCAACCCATCGCAGGGCACAATGGCACACACATTTACACACCTGTTCACACACTATGGACAATTTGAAAATGCCAATTACACTGGATGAATTACACTGAATTACATTGAAAAACACTGAATTACACTGGACATTGCATGTCTTTGGACTTGGGGAGGAAACCAGAGTACCCGAAGGAAACCCCCGAAGCACTGGGAGAACATGCAAACTCTGCACACACACAGGGCGGAGGAGGGAATCAAGCCCCCAGCCCTAGAGGTGTGAGGCAAATGTGCTACCTACTAAGTCACTGTGCCCTCTAGTGATACGATTTGTGCTTATAAATATATCAGACCAGAGTGTGTGGGTTGTACACAGCAGAAATTTGACTTCTTCCACTTATACCCCTAGTACAAATTTTTACAAATTTTTAGTTATGGCATCTACAGTTCCAGAGACTTGTAGAATCTATGCCACGGCACACTGAAGCATTTCTGGCAGTTTGTGGTGACAAAACACCACATTTATGTTGTTTATTTTCTTTGCTAACCATCTGTGTATATACAATTACTGTACCGAATCCTTATTCTATAGGATACAAAAAATAGCCTCAATAAATTAAATGATGGTCATGAACTTACAGCGTAGTCATCTTTAATATGACCCAGTAATATTTTGACTATATCTTCAGTCTGCACTCCTTTTGATTCCTCTGGTTCCAGACCCATGATGTCAGTGAAGACAAATGGATAGAAAGTTCCAGGCCCATCTTTCTTCAGCCTGTGATATTTTAACTGGACACAAAATACAGAGGTGTATCCTGTGCCGAGATTTTAACATTTTTTTAATACTCAGTGTAATCTTCAGTCGGTTATATATTAGGATAAATACAATATTATCTAAAAGATTAGATATATTAGTAGATTGTTAGGTCGCGCAAAAAGCGCGACTTCAATTACCAGAATTCTCAGCAGCTCAAGAACATGGCCGCCACTGACTCTCATTCACACACTCCACACTACATTTCCCAGCAAGCTCGGCGGCCTACAAATATGGCCGCCAGGGACTACAACACCCAGAGCACCCACACACTACCACGGTCACAATCACCTTCCTTCTAATCCCGCACACCTGTCTTCAATCTTACAAGCACTTTATTTAAGGACTTTTGTTTTACAGGTTGAACGCGAAGTATTGTTTGTTCTCCCGAATCTTACCTTACCGAGCGATTAAACTCTGGACTGATTCTCACGGCATTGACCTCATAGCTAAGTACCTTGGATTCCGACTTCCTCTAAAGCCATCTTTCTGTTTATACATCTCTGTGATAGTTTAACATGCACTTGTGTCTGATTTCTGTTAGTGCTGTGTAGTTAGCACACTTTATGTTTTGACCACTAACGTTTGTAAAAGGTTCTGGGTGCTTATTTTCCATTTATCCTTTTCATTGCTAATTGTGTGTTTTTACTGCTAGCGCTAACGATTTGAGAGCTTGTATAATCTTTGCCACGATAACCTGCGAAGTCTCGAAGCCTTCCTAAAGCATTTCTGTTATCCTGTGTCCTTTCTACATGTGTGCTGAATAAAGTGACGAAGTTTTGACCGCAACTGTGTCCAGCCTTCTTCCGGTGATATAACAGAATACTTCACCTTGACATGGACGCAGCGGAAGAAATTCATCAGGCAATCGCAGCGCACGGTCAAATTATCAACGCGCAACAACAACACTTGGGAGAAATGGATCAGAATCTTCAACTTCTCTCTCAAGTCGCAGCTACAGCAACGCAGCGCGCCGCGCCCACCTCCTTTTCCACACCTCGGCTGCCTATGCCCGTACCCGAAAAGTACAACGGTGACACTGGATTATGTAAGGGTTTCATCTTACAATGCTCCTTATACTTTGACTGTTGTGTGGAAATGGGGGATCATGAGAAAGTGGCGCGATTCATCTCCTTATTAACAGGCAAGGCATTAAAGTGGCGGCGGCAGTATGGGAACGAGGGGGAGAGGCGGTTGCTTCCTATGACACCTTTGTCTCCATGTTCCATCGGGTGTTTGACCACGCCCCCGACCACCAGGAGGTCGGGGAACGGCTCCTAACACTGAGGCAAGGCTCACTTCGAGTGGCGGAATACGCTTTAGAATTCCGGACTATCGCTGCGGGTAGCGGCTGGAATGACGTGGCGTTAAAAGCTGTCTTCCGTCAGGGCCTCAATCCCGCCATCGTCAGTGAGATGGCCTGCCGTGATGAGCCTCTTACCCTAGATTCGTTGATTGATCTCGCCATTCGCCTCGATCAACTTCTTTACAGCCGTAATCGTTCATCTCAGCACCCCGAATCAACCCGACTCCCCGCTAGCGACGAACCCATGCAGATCGGTCATGTAAAACTGGACCCCGACGAGAAAGAAAGGAGACACCGAGAGAATCTATGTCTCTACTGTGGCCAAGCTGATCACCTCCTTCATTCCTGCCCTGTCTGCCCTGCAAGCATAACTTTGACGAGGGGCGGACAACGCACCCGTTCAACCCCGGTGAGTCAGATTCCTGATGTTGTTTCATGTTCCTTTACTCTACCTGTCTACCTTGAACATTCAGGTGTCTGCACTCTCTTTACAGCCATGCTCGATTCCGGGGCGGCGGGCAACTTCATCGATAAGGAGATAGTGTGTCAGCTTGACCTAGACACCTACCACAACCGTTTAAAATTCAGGCCATCGACGGTACACCCATCGGAAACGTCACCCGCTATACACACACCCTGGGGCTTCGTGTCAGCGCGCTCCACCACGAAGAAATATCCTTCTGGATTACCAAGTCCACCCGATACCCCGTGGTCTTGGGCTTACCGTGGATGAGAAAGCATAACCCTCACATCTCCTGGACTAACCAGCAAATACTCAGCTGGTCACCCTTCTGTCACAAACAATGCCTAAACACCCTATCACTCACTGTTGCAACCACATCCGTTGAAAGCCCTGAAAATGCACCCACCGTCTGTATACCCGACAAATATAGCAACCTAAAAGAGGTATTTAGCAAACTCAGGGCTAGCGGTCTACCACCCCATCATTCATATGACTGTGCCATAGACCTCCTGCCGGGTATGATTCCACCACGTGGACATATATATCCCTTGTCCCAAGCAGAACATAAAGCCATGTCCGAATACATTCAGGAGGCTCTCCAACAGGGATATATTCATCACTCCACTTCCCCGGCAGCAGCCAGCTTCTTTTTCGTGGCCAAGAAGGGAGGGGGCCTTCGTCCATGCATTGATTACCGAGGGCTCAACTGCGCCTCAGTGAAGTATCCTTACCCCCTTCCACTCATCCCTTCTGCCTTAGAACAACTGCGTAAAGCCCGATATTTCACCAAGTTGGACCTACGTAGCGCGTACAACTTGGTGCGTATCTGGGAAGGGGATGAGTGGAAAACCGCTTTCAGTACAACAACAGGTCACTACGAATACCTCGTAATGCCGTATGGGCTGACTAACGCGCCCTCAGTATTCCAATGCCTAATCAATGACGTGCTGAGGGACATGTTAGGAAAATTCGTGGTGGCCTATATTGACGACATTTTGATTTAGTCCCCCAACTACAAAGCCCACGTGTCTCAGGTACGCCAGGTTCTCACACGCCTATTGGAAAACGGACTCTATGTAAAGGCAGAAAAGTGTGAGTTCCACAAGAACACTACGACCTTCCTGGGTTACATCATTAGCCCCGAAGGAGTGGCCATGGACAAGAGTAAGGTCACAGCGGTAACACAATGGCCCACTCCTACTACCATAGAGGAGCTCCAAAGTTTCTTGGGTTTTTCCAACTTTTACAGACGTTTTATCCGGGGTTTTAGTTCTATTGCCCTACCCCTTACTGCTCTGTTGCGGGGCGGTCCTCGCCATCTGGTTTGGAACCACGAGGCTGAGCGGGCATTTTCCAGACTCAAAACGGCTTTCACCACGGCTCCAATCCTCAAGCATCCAGATCCTTCTCGTCCCTTCGTAGTAGAAGTAGATGCCTCTGAGGCAGGGGTGGGGGCCGTATTATCCCAACGTCTAGGGGAAAAAACAAAACTTCACCCCGTCGCCTTCTTTTCTAAAAAATTATCGTCGGCAGAGCAAAATTATGACGTGGGAGATCGTGAACTACTAGCGATAAAATTAGCATTGGAGGAGTGGCGACACTGGCTAGAGGGGGCAGAACACCCGTTTACCGTTTTCACAGATCACAAAAATTTAGAATATCTGCACACCGCCAAACGACTAAACCCTCACCAAGCACGTTGGTCACTATTCTTTGCACGATTTCAGTTTACCCTTTCTTACCGTCCCGGGTCTAAAAACCACAAGGCGGACGCCCTTTCCCGTCTCCACACTAGGGATTCACAACCTTCACAACCAGACCACATCCTACCTTCCTCCTGTTTTGTCGGTAATGTGCACTGGGAATTTGACAACTTACTCCACAAATTCCCACGTAAGTACGTACCTTCGGCTTGTCCTCCCACAAAATTGTTTGTCCCTCCTACATATAGGACACAGTTAATAAAATGGGCTCACACGGTTCCCGGTACTGCTCACCCCGGTTCCCTACGCACCTACCACCTTTTATCCCCCAAGTACTGGTGGCCCAATATGGCCCGAGAAATACAACAGGCGGTCAAGTCCTGTGACATCTGCACCCAAACTAAGGTACCCAGAACCTTCCCTGCCGGCCAACTCATGCCACTACCCACTCCTCAACGACCCTGGTCACATCTCGCAGTAGATTTCATCACTGACCTCCCCAATTTTCTGGGTCACACCACCATTTTTGTTATTTTAGATCGGTTCTCCAAATCCCTCCATCTAGTTTCCTTGCCCAATCTACCATCAGCTTTCCACACAGCAGAACTGATATTCACACACGTCTTCCGTTATTTTGGGATCCCCGAAGACATAGTTAGCGATCGGGGACCGCAGTTTATATCTCGCGTATGGTCCGGTTTTATGGGTAAATTGGGAGTTAATGTGAGTCTTACATCGGGATACCACCCTGAATCCAACGGGCAAGTGGAACGGGTAAACCAAGAAGTCGGGAGGATGCTTCGTTCGTTTTGTCACAAAAATCCCTCTGATTGGGCCCGCTTCCTGCCATGGGTGGAATACACCCAGAACTCACTCCGCCATTCTGCCACTAACCTGACCCCATTCCAATGCGTGCTAGGATATCAGCCCCCTTTGTTTCCGTGGGACGCCACAGCCACGGACGCACCAGCCGTAAATGAATGGTTTGACCGCAGTGAACAGGTCTGTGCAAGCACGCATAGAAAACTAAGACAAGCAGCCTCCAAATCAAAAGCTCAGGCGGATCGCCACCGACAGGTACCACCACGCTACCAACCCGGTGAATGGGTATGGCTCTCCACCCAAAACTTGCACCTCAGACATCCCTGCCAGAAGATCTGTCCTCGTTATCTTGGTCCTTTCAAAATCATCAGGCCCATCAATGAGGTAACCTACAGACTAGCCATCCCCAAACATTGGCGCATTGCCCCATCATTTCACGTTTCTCTTCTGAAACCCTTCCACACAGGCATCCTCACCTCTCAAAACCCTTCTAATCCACCTCCTCCACAGGAAGTTGACGGACAACCGGCCTATCAGATTCGTCAAATTCTAAAATCCCGGCGACGTCAAGGAAAACTTCAGTACCTCATTGATTGGGAGGGGTACAGGCCTGAGGAACAGAGCTGGGTGGAGGCTAAGGACATGCTGGACCCTGAAATGGTGGACGAATTTCACCACATCCATCCAGAATACCCAAAACCTAGACCCAGAGGTCGACCCAGGCAAGGAGAGGCTCCCGGAGTGAGCCCTTTGGGGGGGGGGCTCTGTTAGGTCGCGCAAAAAGCGCGACTTCAATTACCAGAATTCTCAGCAGCTCAAGAACATGGCCGCCACTGACTCTCATTCACACACTCCACACTACATTTCCCAGCAAGCTCAGTGGCCTACAAACATGGCCGCCAGGGACTACAACACCCAGAGCACCCACACACTACCACGGTCACAATCACCTTCCTTCTAATCCCGCACACCTGTCTTCAATCTTACAAGCACTTTATTTAAGGACTTTTGTTTTACAGGTTGAACGCGAAGTATTGTTTGTTCTCCCGAATCTTACCTTACCGAGCGATTAAACTCTGGACTGATTCTCACGGCATTGACCTCATAGCTAAGTACCTTGGATTCCGACTTCCTCTAAAGCCATCTTTCTGTTTATACATCTCTGTGATAGTTTAACATGCACTTGTGTCTGATTTCTGTTAGCGCTGTGTAGTTAGCACACTTTATGTTTTGACCACTAACGTTTGTAAAAGGTTCTGGGTGCTTATTTTCCGTTTATCCTTTTCATTGCTAATTGTGTGTTTTTACTGCTAGCGCTAACGATTTGAGAGCTTGTATAATCTTTGCCACGATAACCTGCGAAGTCTCGAAGCCTTCCTAAAGCATTTCTGTTATCCTGTGTCCTTTCTACATGTGTGCTGAATAAAGTGACGAAGTTTTGACCGCAACTGTGTCCAGCCTTCTTCCGGTGATATAACAGTAGATAAGCCAAAACATCTCAAATACTCAGTGAAGTTCAGGGAAAGGATCTAGGCTTGAAGCCATTACAGTAAATATTCTATTGTTTAGTTATTACCTTTAAAGTGAAGCTGTAACTTTTACCACCTAAGGCATCTGCCAGTGCACCGGTGGTGTTGTATCCTTGGAGGACGGTGTTGATGGAGTTGATAAAACTCGATTTTCCTGCTCCGATTGGGCCGTGAAGCAGAATCTTAAGCTCACGGACTTCTTCAGTACGTAGCTGGAATTCCTTCACTTTCCTCAACATCTGATTTTTGTTATCTTCACTGTTTAAGAAGTAAACCAAGAGATTAACATATTTTCCATGATCTACTACTTAGAGCTTTAAGCACACAATGATTTTGTGTCTTTCTGCAGTCATTAATATTACCTCCATGTCACTGGCCGCCATGGATGATCCAATTCTGTGATTAAAAAACACGAATTCCAACGTTACATGTAACTGTGTTTGACACCACATCCACATGTTTATTTCTATGACTTTGCTTAAATATCATATTTCTGCAGTAACTTACCAGGATCTGGGACTGGGTTTCGGTGTTCAGGTTCAAGATACAAACGGACGAAAGGACGTAACATCTGGTAAAACTGCAATATCATGTGTGTTACACAGATGTAATTGCATTACAGTAAAGAAAGCAGAACGTAATGCAGTGCGTTACACACATTAAAATGAGCTGTTTGCCCTGTAAAGTAGAGATCTGACCACTACAAGACCTGTAATGATATGGGGCTAGGCAGATGCAAATGCAGTTTAGAGTTTTATTAAAGCAATAGGCAGACAAATCCAAAATGGCAGGCAGAAACGTGGTCATAAACAGGCATGGGTCAGGCAATTTACAAACAGGCATGAACAGGGCTAGACAGGGATCAATAATACGAGGCTGGAACAGGATCAAAACCAGAAAACAGAACGCTTAGAAAAGACAGCACACAGGGTAACTGAGCAAATACTTCGCCCCGAACACGGAAACACAAGGGGTTTAAATACACATGTAATTAGTGGGACTAACATAGAACAGCTGAGACACATTAGGAAGAAACCAATGACAGGACAAAACCAAAACAAAATTCCAGTGACATTTAACATCAGGTTTCGTGGCTGCTCTTTTATTATAACAACAAAAATGATTGAGTGTATGTTAAGATTTTAACAAAACTAAATTAATATCTGTTCAAAAGCTTGATTTGCATTGCATTCTTGCATTTTCTTTGTGTATCATTTTGTCTTTGAGTGCCTCCAACCTCTTTTATATCCTCTAACTAGCATTTGGGTTATCTTTTTTGGAATTATTGTATTTGTATTTTATTTGTAGACAAATATGGACAGATTTATTTTTCTTGTCTACCATGGTGATGTAAAATTTAGCAAATAAAAAAAAATTAAGCAATTATTTTATAGTACTAATGTAATGACTGACCATAATCCTGGTATTCTAATATATCTAATAAGTAAAACATTTAGGAATGTTAAATCTAATATAAATGAATGTTCAAGTCTTTCTTTCACTTACGGTTTCTTCTGCTCTGGCTGTAGAGCTGTACCTGTACCTGCTCCAACTGTGTAAGTCTGCATCACTGAAGAAGTGTTAGCTATTTAAATGGAACTGGGTACCACCCCGATATTTAATTTTGCTTTCACTATTTGATAGGTTTACTGTGAACACTCTCCCCTCGTTAACACATTGTACTCTTTCTCCACTGCATGAAACCAATTTCATGCCTATGACTCCCAGAATACCATATATGGAATTACATTTACAGCATTTGGCAGATGCCCTTATCCAGAGCAACTTACATTTATACATCTGAGCAATTGAGGGTTAAGGGCCTTGCTCAAGGGCCCAACAGTGACAGTTTGGTGGTGCTGGGATTTGATCTCGCAATCTTCCGATCAGTAGTCCAACACCTTAACCACTGAGCTACCACTGCCCTACAGAGAGTTGTTCCTCTCTTACATTGATATGCTTCCTGTTTTATGCAAATATGCCTTTTCCGCCTAGCCAATTAATAGTTAACCCATTGTTGTGTGTCCAGCATGATACATATACTCTGCCTTTCATTGAATAAATCAGAGATCTTGCCATTTAAATTTTGTGTGTCTGTGTCCTAACACTATCACAGTGCTGCAGTCATTCTCAGTCAGTATAAACAGAATTAAGTGTATTGTAGTAGAGAAAACTTAATCCAATGTACAGAGTCCAAAAGACTCTGAAATAATCACTGCTGTATAAAATCCTAACCAAGAGCTTTGAATTATAAGGCTATATATATATATATCCTCTTTTTTTTTTTTTTTGGAATGTTATTGTCATGTGAATAGTGTACAATTGCGAATTATTTAACCCCCATTACAAATCAGGTTTATTGTCAAAATCTACAGACTTTCAGCTGTTTGCAACGAACAAATCAAACAAAAGCAATTGAAATAGTTCGACACAACGAATGCTTCAAGTGGTTTCCCCAAATTCAACTGAAAATGCAACTTATAATGACTTCTCCAGTCTCAAAATTATTATTATTATTATATTAGAAATGCTAAATCTAATATAAATGAATGTTCAGGGCTACAGAATGAAGTTTGTTTTACTTACAGTTTCTTCTGCTCTGGCTGTAGAGCTGTACCTGTACACTGTAGCTCCGACTGTGTAAGTCTGCGTCAGAGCAGCAGTGTTAGATATAATACTGTACCTGGGTACCACCCAGATATTTCATTTTACTTTCTCTTTCACAGGGCTGCAGTAAGTCCTAGACTCATGATCTAAAATGAAACAAATATGCAAATACGTGCAAAGATGCAAATACATGCAAAGAAATGCTGTAGAATGAAGATGCCTTCAAAATAATGAAATTAAATGTTTCTTCATTAAAAAAAAAATACAGTAAAGAACAGTAAACAGTAGTAAATGAAACAAAGTCAATATTTGGTGTGACAAAAAAATAAAAATAAAAATAAAAATAAAAACAGTAGTCTCCGGTACAATGTGTGCAGTTTTATAAGGAAATGAGCTGTAAGTTTTATTGAGCATCTTGCAGAACCAGACACAGTTCTTCTGGACACTTTGACTTTCGCACTCGCGTCTTATTTTTGCAGCGAAATCCAGCAGCCTTCATTGTGTTTACTGTCTGAAAAGTGTCTCTTAAGTAATATGCTGCTTTCTAGGGTACAGGCCTCTCTTGCATCAATAAATATCACTGTTCATGACTCCACTATCAGAAAGACACTGGGCAAAAATGGCATCCATGGAAGAGTGGTGAGGTGAAAACCACTGCTAACCCAGAACAACATTAAGGCTCGTCTGAATTTTGCCAGAACACACTCTGATGATCCTCAAACCTTTTGGGAGAATGTTCTGTGGACTGATGAGTCGAAAGTGGAACTGTTTGGAAGACAGGGGTCCCGTTACATTTGGCATAAACCAAACACTGAATTCCACAAAAAGAACATCATACCTACAGCAAGCATGGTGGTGGAAGTGTGATGGTGTGGGGATGCTTTGCTGCTTCATGTTCTGGGCAACTTGCAATAATTGAGAGAAACATGAATTCTGCTCTCTACCAGAAAATCCTAAAGGAGAATGTACGGTCTTCAGTCTATAAGTTGAAACTCAAGCACAACTGGATTATGCAGCAAGACCTTAACCTGCAACCCACTTTATAGCATGGATTAAAATGTTCCATGTGGTGTTGGTCCCTTGCTGCTTTACCATCTCACAGCATAAACATTTCCCAGAGGGAGCAATGGCCAGATGAAATTATCACACAGTATTTAATTCAATTCAGTTCAATTTTATTTGTATAGCACTTTTAACAATAGACATTGCCACAATGCAACTTTATGAAAATATATCAATTCCAAATATAAATAAAAATACATTTATCCCTAATGATTCCTAACCCTAACCCCTAACCCTAACCCCTAACCCTAACCCCTAACCCTAGGTATGTGGCTTCATTATGAGAAAAGCTAACACTGTATGACTTCAGTGTGAAAGAGGATAAAATGTTTAGGGACCAGATTGTCGAGAAAGCTTACAGCCAATAGTTTATTACCTAAGTTGACTTTGGACAGAGAATACAGATGGCCAGCCAAGTGGACATCGCTGTGGCTGATGTAAAAGACGTCTGCCAAACTACCAGTACAGGAAGTGAATGTGAATAGAATCATCATAACAGAAAAGCGTGGGCGCTAGCAAACAAAAAAAGAAACTCAGACGGTCACATGGCAGCGAGGTCTGGGTGCAAATGCGACTGATGTGATTCAGAGTCACAATTAGCTGTAAACAAAAAATGTGAAATGTAAAAAAAAAGAAGAAAAAAAAAAACGTGGAAAATTTGTGGAAACATAGACATTTTAGAACAGCATGTAATTCTGCTGGAAAACAAGAGGTTAAAGAAACTCAGAACCCACTTTGCTGTACATGACCTTTTCTGTACACGGCTGGTGTGTATCCAGGTGGCTCTTTCTGCAATCTTCACTTCTGATGCCGTCTGAAGTCCTGTAACAGGATCCAGTCACCAGGATTCAGGCTGTGGAGTTTACTGCTTACTTCCTTGGGTAAAGCCACTTTTACCTGTTTGTGCACATTTCAGAGAACTTTAATGCAATAATGTAACATCTCATCTGTACATTCCTCAGTAGAGAGCGTGTGTTGTTTCTGGGGTGAAATCCCCATGTTCATCGGTCTGCCAAACACAATCTCGAATGAGCTAAGGCCCATCCTGCTCCTTGCTCTGGTTCTCATCAGTATCAAAACCAATGGTAATGCCTGAACCCAATTCATCCCAGTGTCTGAGCTGCATTTCACCAGCTTGTTTTTCACAGTGCCATTTTCTCTCTCTACGGCTCCCCCACTGGCTGGGTTATATTTATTTATTTATATTTATACTAACGAGTCATTTAGTGGATGCATGCTAAGATATATTGCAATGTATTTTAAGAGAACTAAATAATAGCTTGGATTTGCCTTCAGTTCTTTAGATGTTTTGTCCATCATGTTGCCTTTAACTGCCTCCAACCTCTTTTATATCTTCTGACCAGTTTTCAGGTTATCTTCCTGGTATTATTTTTTTTTCTATTTGTAAAAAAAAAACTGCAAAAAAAAAAAAGATGAACAGATTTCCTTTTCTTTTATATCATGATGTTTTATCTGAACCTGCCATGTTGTTTTATTTCTGCTTATTGAATGAAACAAGCTCCATCATTAATGTAATAACTGTAATTTTCTAATGGATTTAATCTTAAATATCATCCTGGTGTTTGTATATATTTAATGAGTAGGAACATGACTGAGTAATGTTAACAAATCTAATGTACACAGATGTTCAGGGCTTTAGAATGAAGTCTTTCGTACCTTCATTCTGCCCAGCAGAAGGTCTCCACAGCGGAGCTGCTCAGGGAGGTTAACGTGGCGACCTCCAGCCCCGAGCTCCAGCCTGAGGCCCAGCAGAAGGTCTCCACAGCGGAGCTGCCTCGGGAGGTTAACAAGGTGACCTCCAGCCCCAAGCAGCCGCCAGAGATTCAAGAGGAAACCTCCTCTCCTGGCCTGCTTACACCGGAGGTCCACGAGGAGACCTCCGCCCAAGCCGTGTTCTCATCAGAGGTTCGAGAAGAAACCTCCACTCCTGCCCTATCCATGTCTGAGGTCCATGGGATGACCTCTTCTCAAGCTAGTCCATGTCCAAGTCCATGTCCAGGTTCCTGCTCTAATCCCAGTCCATGTCCAAGTCCATGTCCAGGTTCCTGCCCTAATCCTAGTCCATGTCCAAGTCCATGTCCAGGTTCCTGCCCTAATCCTAGTCCATGTCCAAGTCCATGTCCAGGTTCCTGCCCTAATCCTAGTCCATGTCCAAGTCCATGTCCAGATTTTTGCCCTATTCCAAGGTCAATCTCTGAGCCAGTTCTCAGTCAGGTTCCCCATCAGGTTCCCCGTCAGGTTCCCAGTCCTATTCCCAGTCCTGCTCCCAATCCTGTTCCCAGTCAGGTTCCCAGTCCTGCTCCCAATCCTGTTCCCAGTCCTGCTCCCGCTCCCAGTTCCAGTCTAGTTCCTCGTCCAGTTCCAAGTCCAGTTCCAAGTCCAGTTCCAAGTCCAAGTCCAGGTTCCTAGCCCAGTTCCTAGTTCAGTTCCAAGTCCAGTTCCTGATTTCATTGCTAGCTACATAGGTTTAATTTCTGGATATGTGTTTGCTCTCCTTCTCAGTTCGGAGGCTGATTTGACTCCCAGCTCCGTTTCCAACCCAGCTCACTCCTCTGTCTCCTCCTCTGTCTCCAACCCTGTCTCCAGCCCTGTCTCCAGCTTAGTCTCCAATTTAATTTCCAACCAAGTTTTTGATTTTGTCTATGGTTTTGGGTCTACCCTAGTTCCCTGTCCTTTTCAAAGTCTGTCTCAAAGTCTGTCTCGAAGTCTGTTTCCAAGTCTGTCTCGAAGTCTGTTTCCAAGTCTGTCTCGAAGTCTGTCTCGAAGTCTGTTTCCAAGTCTGTCTCGAAGTCTGTCTCGAAGTCTGTTTCCAAGTCTTTCTCGAAGTCTGTTTCCAAGTCTGTTTCCAAGCCTTTCTCCGAAGTCTGTTTCCAAGCCTTTCTCCGAAGTCTGTTTCCAGAGCCTTTCTCCGAAGTCTGTTTCCAGAGCCTTTCTCCGATCCTGGTTCCAGAGCCGACTCCGATCCTGGGTCCAGGTCAAGCTCCGGGTCAAGCTCTGGGTCAAGCACCAGGTCACGCGCAGCTCCGAGATCCAAACCAGGCATCCGTCCAAGTTCTCGTCCAAGTTCTCGTCCAAGTTCCAAAGGAAAACCCGACACGCTCTGCTCTGGTTACGGGACACTGGACATAACCAGCCTCAGGTCCTGGAGGGCAGAGATTAGGATCCTGCCCAGGGGCCCAGGTCCACCAAAGTGGATGGAACTTGCGGCGCTTCGGGAGCCGCACCTTGGGGGGGGGGGGCTCTGTTAGGTTTCCCCTTCTCTAGCGCTCACTACTCAACAAGGAGGAGCGAGTGGCATACTTCCGCATTCCATTGCACGCATTCCAGCGCCATTCAAAAACTTTCCGATGGACGTTTCATTCATGGACTCACGCTTTGTTTACTTTTGCCATGTGCTCATGTTTTCATTCACGTCATGTCTCCGCCTCCTCTGTTCCCCCATGTGCTTATGTTTTCATTCACGTCATGTCTCCGCCTCCTCTGTTCCCCCATGTGCTCATGTTTTCATTCACGTCATGTCTCCGCCTCCTCTGTTCCCCCATGTGCTTATGTTTTGGTCTGCGTCATATCTCCGCATCCTGTGTTTCCCCATGTGCGTTTGTTTTCGTTCGTGTCATGTCTCCGCCTCCTCATTTGTTCATATAGTGGTTTCAGCTGTCTTTGATTTGGACATGTGATTATATTGTGTTTAAATACGCCGCTCCGTTTCGGCTTCGGGGCGGAGTATTAGTAATAGCTTTAGATGTGTTTAACCGTGCGATTTGTTCCTTAGCTCTTTTCTCGTGATTTCCAGATCACCTTTCTAGTTTAGTATTAGTATAGTTTAACTTTGATGCATTTATGTATATTTGTTGACTGAAGTCCTTTATGTTTATTATTATTTTCAACTGTCCCTAATAAACTGAACACTTTCCCCTGCAAGTGCATCCTGCTTATCTCCTTCACCCTACGGGTCGTAACAATTATGAAATCATTAGTTAAGTATTAAAACATTAGAGCAAGGTTATAATCAAACACATGAAAAAGGCGAAGAGCGACCAGAAGAATGCAAAAGAGCAGTAATCCAGACATAATCAATATCAAGCTAGTTGGCACACAGAGAAAAGTTCATTTCCTTCTTTGCTGAAGTTTCTTATTGACTGACTACAGCAACACCTGCGGAATAATTGTGCTTCATGAAGATGAGAGATGTATATGAAGGTAAATCCAAAAGAATATTTAAATATCCAAATGCAAATAATCCATTCACCAAAGTCAAGAATCAGATTTCATGTCCAGGGACAGAGACGTACACTCGTGGGGGTCCGAGACTGGATTTCTTAATGCATGTAAAACATGAGCAAAGAAAAATCAATGAGTTTGTCCACCTCTAATAGCTATAAAGAGCCAAATAAAACACCCATTCAAAACCATTCTGTATTTGTTGTTGCATTTATTTTTCTTAGCATACTGATCAGAACAAGTGTAGTAGTTATACAGTATATTGCTTTTATACTGAAATAAAAATTGTTTTCATATATATGAGGGTCATGGCGGCATCCAAACATCTCAGTTCACCAAAAACACCCATGAACCCTCCAGAGCTGCACCTTTCCCTAACAGAAAACTATTAACAAAAGGCTTGACTAGGTTTACAGCCTAGACTTTAGCTATCTGGCATTATTCATCATTTTATTCAAAGTCATGTTAGTAAAAGTAACTAATGTAACATACCAACCAAAAATATAAACCATCACCATTTACATTCAACACAAACTATTTTTGAGAAAGATTTTCATCAGATCTGACACCTGCAGTAAGATACCCATCTGCATTGCACTCTTATGCTCCGGTCCTTCTGACGGTGGAATTAATTCACAAAGGAGTGACTAGTTATCCTCACCAAGCTACCCTGAGTGTTCACTGAGGTCATGATTTACTAGTTATAATATCACTACAGTGAGCTACAGCTAAGACATCAAAATGAGCAACATACAAGGAAAAACTGCAAAGACCTCCCACTGAAGGTCTGTTAGAACAGTTTACAGAGGAACAGGACATGGCTTTGCTACACAACTGTCGAGAACTTCAGGTCCACGTTGGAAAGCGTGTGAATGTTCATGAGGCTCGACTGTCATGTCCAAAACTGTCTCATCAACCACGCCCTTTTATTTATCACCAAATGACTCAGATGAAACCATTTATCATAAGGAAAAATATTGGGGGAGACATCATGGTCAACTGAGCCTGTAAAAATGATAGAACACGATTCCTGAAAGTGATTTGTGGAACTTAAAATGTAACTTAAAATTTGCTACCTGTCCAGTTGAGTAACATGGTAATCGGTGGGGTTAAAATATTGTACCGCAGCCAGCCACTAGAGGGCCTCAGATATGTTTTATTTCACTTTTGTTACAATCCACCCCACATATACAGTCACTGGGTGAAAGCTGTGAACTACTGAAGGCATTTTGTTTGTATTTCTGTTGAGTTTTGAAAAGTGCACTAAGAAAAGTGCTGAAGGTGAAGTGTAACGTGAGCCCCGAAGCTCTGTCAAAAATCCTCCTATAATTAGGTCCTAAGTCAACCTGCATACACACTTAGGGATCTACAAAAGCCCATAATGATTATAGTAAAGCTTACTCCAGATAACGGTCTTATCACTGATATTAAAGTGATCTTTATTAAACCAATAATACAAAAAAAAGTAGTAAAGAGAATAACAGAAAAGATAAGTGGCAATTTACGAAAAAACAAAAAACAAAACTCATATCACATGCACAAGATAAATATACTCTATGTCCATCGCATCTAATAAAGTGATAAGATTAAACATGCTGTTTTAATAGTTTCTAACACATCCCTGTCTGTATTGTGAATTCCTGAAACCATCAAGTCCCATGTTGCTTCTCTGTTGGAGACTGAACAAGACACATAGGGAATTTATTCATTGCAAACCTGGTCTTCAGCATAGTCATTAGCATTGTAAACCTGGTCTTCAACATAGTCACTGGCGAATCTAATGATATGATTCATTGCCATGAGAACCAGAAGATCCATGTTCAAGTTGTTGGTAACCTGCTCGTGGTAGTTCTGCACAGGAAAGATGCAGTTCATCGGGACTCCCAGTCTATGACTGCACTCTTCCATCTAAGATAAACAGATACAACACAACTTATATTTGATGAAATCAGGTTAGGAGTCACGTCCATGAAGTTTCATTTGTATTTCAAATATCCACAAAGTTAAGGATTAACAGAAAAATGCATATGGCTGTTAAAATGTTCTCTAGTGCTGGAAAATATCATGGAGTAGACTGGAGACCTACAGGCAGTAAATTAAAGGAGGAAAAGATGTCTGTTTTTGTTGTTGTTGTTCTCACCTTCTCTTTAATTTTTCTGCTGGAGTAGATCTTACTCAGGTCCTCCTTAACTAGTGGGCATGTTCTGTCAACCAGTGACATGATGATGACTTGAGGAATCCCTGATGAATCACCAGAAACACAAACAATGTGTTTATCCTATACAGAATATAGCTTTCATCCTAAAGATGAAGACTAATAGCTCATAGTCTCAGATCAGGTTTAGTTAATCGGAGCCGAAGCCAGGGAGCAGACCAACAGGCTAAACCGTTCATCTACTAGAGTCGTCACTCAGGTTCCAACTTTCCTGAACTAAGCAAATATAGAAATACTCAGGAAGTTTGTTTTAGCAACCTAATTAACATAAAATTAGATTCAACCAAATACACAGCCAGCACTTTTGATCTGAAGCTAGAACTGTTAAATATTAGATCCCTTGCGTCTGAAGCTGTTATTGTAAATGAAACTATTACAGATCAGGGATTAAATGTACTGTGTTTAACAGAAACTTGGATTAGACCAATGAATATGTAGCATTAAATGCTAGCCCCACCCCACCCTGCACTACCCCACCCTCCTCCCTCTGATACAGTTGTATACGGGACTTTGCCCTCGTCCCACAGGTAGTGGAGGAGGAGTCACTGTTATAACGTTATTCTAGGTATCACACAAAGTGATACTTAATACTTAATACTTATGCAACACACTGTACACGACCATATCTCTGTGCATAAATATATACACACTCACCTAAGCCACGCGCTTTTTCCCGAACAGCTCTCATTTTCTGGATAACTTCATCAGTAATGATGGAGATTTTGTCAGCTGGTAGAACACTCACCAGACAGTGCACTTTGTCTTTCAGGCTGGGGTTACTGATGTACTTTGGGCTGTCTTTAGCAATTGGTTTAAAAGGATTGAACTGAAAGACCAAAAATCAAATTCCGTTTAAATGTGTATGAGACTGTATATTACTTTTTTATATAAATATATAAATATGCCACATTTCTGACTGGCAGTGAGAGCCAGGATGCAAGTACATAAACATGACTGGCAGCAGCACATTCATCGTCTGAGGGCTGTTCTAAGATATTTGAGACAGGCAGGGCTCATAGCAGACCTGATGAAATGTGCAGTTGGAGGGGTGGAAGTACAGCACCTGGGCTTCTACTTGGGTCATGGACAGGTGCCTCCCCAAATTGGTAAGCAGTGATTCCAGCCTGTCTGATACCCAGGTACAGAAAGGAGGTGATGCAGTTTCTGGGGCTAACTGGCTGGCAATTATCGCAGGTTTGTGTGTAATTATTGAGACATGGGAGTGCCAGATCTGGTCCAGTGGTTGGAGCCATGCCAACAGACCTTTACTCAGGTAAAAGCTGCACTGTGTGCCATTGGCCATGAGGCTGGACAGGTCCCCAGACTAAGTCGGGCAGTGGGGGTATGTGGTAGCGCAGGCGTGTTCAAGCACGGGTTTGTGAATGGAGCATCAGGGAGAAGAAGTCGTAATGACTGAGTGCTGCCACCTGTTCATTACTAATGTTCTGCTATTTATCCCTCTATATCCACTTTCCATACCTTGGTGAGGTCACATGGGGTTTCATACCACTGCTATACTGATGATATTTAGCTTATCCTCGCATTATGTCAGTAGGACGTACATTTTCATTTATGTTTCCATTCTTTAGTCATAATTTATCACATCTCACATTGTCATAGCAACAATCAACCTCATTCTACAGCACATTCACATGTTTCAAACACAAGGTGTGTGTTTCATTTGGCCTTCATAAACTTTATACTAACACTGAAATGACCCCTAGTACACTACTGATCAACATTTCACACTATCCAGAATTCACAGCAGATAGTGACGGCCATTGTACAGCACGCATGAGCTCACATCTCACAGTGCTGATCTCAACTAAAACCGAGGACTGTCAGCCTTTTCCCCCTCCAAAGGGTAGTTACCCTGAACCGGTGTGTATACCTGCACTCTGGTTTCTACTGGGGTCTGAATGTGGGCTGTTTGCTGCACTTGATGTAAGTCACACTTGCATATAAAAACAAAACAAGTCACGTGTTGTGTCGGCAGTGACGTAACCAGAAATTAATGAGGGATGAGAAAATATACTAATTAAATTCACAATAAATTTTATTCTCATAAAAATGCTGATGTGGCCCAGGCAGAAATTCAGTTTTACACCCCTGTGCTACAGAATCCAAAACAATAATGATAAGTAATGAACTTACAGCGTAGCCACCTTTCACGTGACCCAGTAATATTTTGACTATATCTTCAGTCTGCACTCCATTTGAATCCTCTGGTTCCAGACCCATGATGTCAGTAAAGACAAACGGATAGAAAGTTCCAGGCGCACCTTTCTTCAGCCTGTGATATTTAAACTGAAAGAAAAATACAGGAGTGTATCTTATACAAAGATTCTATTAAGACTTTCTAAAACAGTGTAATCTTGAGTCAGATTATATCGAGCTAAACACAACAATAGTTTATTAGATAAGATCAAAACATCAGAACAGTTGACAGTGTTTTTGGAAGATGAGCGTTAGACTTTAGACTCTAGACTTGCAGTAAATTTTTTATTGTTTAGTTATTACCTCTACAGTGAAGCTTTTACCAGCTGCTGAATTTGCCAGTGCAGCGGTGGTGTTGTATTCTTGGAGGGCGGTGTTGACGGAGTTAACAAAACTCGACTTTCCTGCTCCGATCGGGCCGTGAAGCAGAATCTTAAGCTCACGGACTTCTGCAGTGCTCGGCTGGAAATCCTTCAGTTCTCTCAACATCTGACTCTTTTTATATTCCCTGTTTAATAAGTAAAATAACCAGGAGATCTTTATACATTGAATCATGTCTTGTGACCTATTAAACACACAATGATAGTGTCTATTTCTAGTCATTGTTCTTACGTCCAGGTCACTGGCCGCCATGGCTCATCAAATTCTGTGAAGAAAGTTAAATTGAATTAAATATTAAATAACAATGAAAAATGGTAGCTCTGATACGCTGCTGGACTACAGCAACCATCAGCCACTGCACCTCACGTGTTTACTGCACGCACCACGTCACATAACCACCGGCACCTCCGTATTTAAGCCACGCATACGAGTCTTTAGTCGTTATCACCTTCATGCGTGTCATGTTCATGTTGTCTAGCCTCGTTATTTCTCGATCATGTTTCCTAGTCTTTGTGTTTCATTAGTTTTACTGTAATTAAACATTTTTCTGCACTTGCATCCACCTCAACAACCAACTCCTGACAGTATGAAAATATGCTGATTTTAATTGAAAGACATTTAAATATCTTTTATTAAGTTTTATTTATGGGAATACAGCCACTTGTGTCCGCAAAAAATATTAAGCATACAGTATAATTAAGAACTGAGCTGGTTATGTCACTGATTATTTAACAACAGGCAAGTCTATAAGATCACACAGCTACGCTATATAATAATAATAATAATAATAATAATAATAATAATAATAATAATAATAATAATGTGTAATGCTTCTTCCAATAACATTTAGACATTAAATACTCAACAAGCAAACCAGTGCAACATGTCAGATTTAAAGCTACTGACTGTTAGTAGCTGTAAAGGTAAAGTTGTCAGTATTAGCAAGTGTTTATTTTCATGCCATTGATTTAACATCAGGTTTCTGAAATAACTCACCAAGATTTGGGCCTGGGGCAGGTTTCTGAGATTGATTTGTCAAACCTTTCATGGCTTTACGTAACTGAACAAGATGCAATATTAGTATAAAATAAGCATTTTTTTTTTTTTACTAGATTTAAATATATAACATTGTAATATAGTCTATATTCTGACTCATAAAGTATGATAATGTAAGAAGTGAGAAATGTTAACAAAAAAAAACTCTTTCTATTAGTAGTGAATTTTCTTACCCGGTCCATGACACAGGCTTCTGTGAACTGCACCTCAAACGTGTTTGTGCTGTAATTCTGTGTATAAATGTGTCACTGAATACACTTATGTAATAAACTGATAATAAAACACATACAGGGAATCAGAGCTAGTTTATTTATTTTACCTTGACACTTGAACAGTGTATAAAACACTACAGAAAGAGAAATGCTGCTATAAAACCTGAAATCAACAATTTTAGGTAAGAAAACCAGATGTTTTCAGAAAAGTGGACGGCTCTAAAGGTGGAGCTGTCTTTTGTGCTCGACTTCTTTCTCACCGTTTCTACACTTTCCTGCTCCATGTTTGTGAAAGAGGTGGGGCGTCTTTCCACTGAGCTGTTGTTCTGTAAAATAAAGACCTGGCCATGGCAGGATCTCACCTTCAAACCGGTTTGGGAGAAATTTCCATGTATTTCACTTAACTAGAAATGTGTTAATGCAAAATGAGCCAAAGAGAAGCAGCTGCTCCACATCCCAGTGACCGGAGCAGGAGGAATTCCAGTTTAAACCATAATATTTTTTCTTTTTCTGTTTCTGCTCATATCAACAACATGTTTGGTGTTAGGTTTCATAAATGCCTCTTTAGTATCACAAAAAACATGGTCAAATATTCAAATAAATAATCAAATATTCAAGTATGTTGACCTTGGATTTGCATTCTTTAGATGTTGTATGTTATGTTTCTATGTTATTTTGACTTTATAACTGCCTCCAACCTCTTTCATATCCTCTGACCAGCTTTAGGTTACGTAGATTATTGTAAAATGTAAAATCGTGTCAAATTTAATAAAAAAAATATTTTTCAATTTTGTAATGTTCTTGGATTTTTTTTAATTGCAAAGAAGAGAGGAAAAGGTTTCTTTTCTTTCTTTTTTTCTTTTTTTTTACACCTGGCAGTGAAGGTGAAGGTGATGTAACCGTAGCTGAACTTGCCATGTTGCTTTAGCTCTACTTAGTGAATAAATCAAGCTCCATCATGAATGTAGAATGTAGATATTAATGTAGCTGTAGAATTACACAATTATATCTCATTTTCCACTAGATTTAATCTTATCCCTGGCCAGGGCAGAAACGTATAAGTATTCAGTAAGTAGAAACATTTAAGACTGAGAAATGCTAAATCTAATATAAATGAATGTTCAGGGCTACAGAATGAAGTCTGTTTTACTTACAGTTTCTTCTGCTCTGGCTGTAGAGCTGTACCTGTACACTGTAGCTCCGACTGTGTAAGTCTGCGTCAGAGCAGCAGTGTTAGATATAATACTGTACCTGGGTACCACCCAGATATTTCATTTTACTTTCTCTTTCACAGGGCTGCAGTAAGTCCTAGACTCATGATCAAATATGCAAATATGCATGAAACAAATATGCAAATACGTGCAAAGATGCAAATACATGCAAAGAAATGCTGTAGAGTGAAGATGCCTTCAAAATAATGAAATTAAATGTTTCTACATTTTAAAAAAATACTGTAAAGATCAGTAAACAGTAGTAAATGAAACAAAATCAATATTTGGTGTGACAAAAAAATAAAAATAAAAATAAAAATAAAAACAGTAGTCTCCGGTACAATGTGTGCAGTTTTATAAGGAAATGAGCTGGTAAGTTTTATTGAGCATCTTGCAGAACCAGACACAGTTCTTCTGGACACTTTGACTTTCGCACTCGCTTCTTATTTCTGCAGCGAAACCCAGCAGCCTTCATTGTGTTTACTGTCTGAAAAGTGTCTCTTATGTAATATGCTGCTTTCTAGGGTTACAGGCCTCTCTTGCATCAATAAATATCACTGTTTATGTCTCCACTATCAAAAAGACACTGGGCAAAAATGGCACTGCTAACCCAGAAGAACATTAAGGCTCGTCTGAATTTTGCCAGAACACACTCTGATGATCCTCAAACCTTTTGGGAGAATGTTCTGTGGACTGATGAGTCGAAAGTGGAACTGTTTGGAAGACAGGGGTCCCGATACATCTGGCGTAAACCAAACACCGAATTCCACAAAAAGAACATCATACCTACAGCAAGCATGGTGGTGGAAGTGTGATGGTGTGGGGATGCTTTGCTGCTTCACGGCCTGGGCAACTTGCAGTAATTGAGAGAAACATGAATTCTGCTCTCTACCAGAAAATCCTAAAGGAGAATGTCCGGTCTTCAGTCTGTAACGAATCAATCATTACTAGCATTATTCTTTTCCACCAGAATAATGTAATGGATCAACTTTAAACATGAAAAATGAAACAGAAGCGCACGCTTGGATTCAACGCACCTTTTTAAAGGAGATGAGTTTTAAAGCGTGTCCGCCTTATCTACCAGAATATGTAGTAACTCGGATGAATCTGCAACGTTTAAAATTAATATTCTCCACCAGTTACAATTTATGTAACGAATTAAAAGATGTTTAACACGTTTAAATGTATTCTCCAATTTATGTAAGGAATTAACTCGAATGGTGTGAAATATATCTATATATCTAATCAACGCGTGTTGTGACCAGTTATAAATATACATCAGCCATGGAAGAGAATTCATGTATGTGCACATATACATATAGATAATTAACTACAACGGATTATAATTAATTATGACTGTGTATGTGGTCTAGATCAGCTTTTAGGATTAGCTGTAGTCTAGTTTGGAATTATGAACTCTAAAGGGGGAGTTTATCCTTTTGGCCAGTAAGAATTAACCACGAAGTTTGTTATTAAAAATTATAGCGGGTAACCGAGATCTTATGATCTTATGCAGTGAAGAAGGGACTCTGTCATGTGACCAAAAACAGAGAAAATCAAGCGTGGGATAATAGATTTTAATAACTAGATGTAACTATGGATACACACGACTAACTCTAAGCAGAACATACATATGTACATCTATATACAAGGAAAGAAAAGGTATAGAGAGAAAGTAATGAAATAAAAGGGAATGGCACACAAAAACACAACTAATTAGCCTTTTTCAAAACCAGCAACGAACTTAAATCTCCTGTAAACAGGGGTACAATCTTAAACGCAGATATAGATCCATTAACTATACTTGCATGGCTTTGGTTTGAAAGTTCACGCGAGGTCGTGTAGAGTTCGCTGGTTCGTCGTGCCGCTTGAAAAGGCCGTCGGCCGTGAGGCGGTTGCATCCTTTGTCCGGGAGAGAGAGATCCTGGCTTCCTCTTCCTGGGGCATGTGGCCCTGGGGAGAGAGAAACCGGAAGGAGCGAAGAAGTGAAGTTGAAGAGAGACTGAAGAGACTACTGAAGACTGAAGACTCAAAGTGTGGTGTTGTTTTAAAGACAACACCAACACACATGCCTCTTTGGGCTATTGGCCAATCAGGAAGTTGGATTTGTTGGCGGGATGAACTCTCTTTGTCTGGTCTCAGATCCAAATTTGCATGTCCAGGGAGGAGCCGGTTTAAACCGTATTATATATGAAATTAAGGGAAAGCATGAAATAATGTATCCCATTGCAATATGATATGCATAATCAATCAGGGTATCGCAAGACAATTAACTACATACCAAATTCGATGGACTTGTAACGAATATTACAAGAAAAACATGGTTACAGACATTTAAAATAATATCCTAAGTTAAGACTATCTAAAATCATTAAGGTTAGGTCACATAAACACACAATATATGTAAACAAGATAACATCACACTATTTAGGCATCGAATAATTACATATAATTACACGTTACATTCGAGAGAGATTTTTCCATTGTGTGTGTAAGGTAAGCTTGTGTGTGTGCGTGTGCGTGCGCATGTAGGTAGCTTGTGTGCGTGTGTGTGTGTGTGTGTGTGTGTGTGTGTGTGTGTAAGAAGGGGGGAAGATTGGTCATTAGCATTCCAAAGGTATCTGGTCAAACTGGGGCCAGAGTGGTCATTAAACAGATAGGGATTTACAGCTCAAGGAGACAGAGAAATTTCATTGTTAAACCCAGGCTGATTCAGAAATCAGTTTGATACGTTCAGATGTTACAAGTCTATAATTTGAAACTCAAGCACAACTGGATTATGCAGCAAGACAACGATCCAAAACATAGGAGTAATTCCACCTCTGAATGACTCAAAAAAGCTAAATTAAAGCTTTGGAGTGGCCTAGTCAAAGTCCTGACTTGAACCAATTGAGATGCTGTGGCAGGACCTTAAACAGGCAGTTCATGCTCAAAACCCCTCCAGTGTGGCTGAACTAAAGCAGTTAGTTTGCAGTTATTGCTGTTAAAGGTGGCACAACCAGAGTTTAAGTTTAAGGGGGCAATTAGTTTTTCACATGGGTGATAGGTGTTGGATCAATTTTTTTTCCCAGTAAAGAATAAATAAATAAAAACTGTACTGTGTGTTTACTCAGGTTGGATTTGTTTTATTTCGTATTTCGTTTGAAGATCTAAAAATATTTAGTATGAGATGTACACAACAACAGAAGAAATCAGGATCAGGAGTCAGGAATACTTTTTCACACGACTGTAGATGTGAAAAATTGTCAGATAATTCTACTGCTTCATTTTGTAAAGAAACATGTTCAGATTTAGAGAAGGGAAAATAGTTGCTTTTATGAAGCCTTAATGCTGGCTTTGGCCTTCTTCTTCACCTCAATTACCAGACCCATGAGTTGTTCTTTGGGGATAATGTGAGACAACCAAACATTTTACAAATCAAACATGATATATAAAGCCCATAATACCATAATGACAAAAGACAAAGATTACTCAAGATTACTGTCTCTCATTAATTACATCTGTCTTATTAATATAGGAAAATTCAATCTTAAAGAGATCTTCATTAAACTAATAATATAAGTGGTAAAGAGAATAACAAAAAAAAATTAGGAGAAGTTTTAACGTCCTTTATCTGTCGCATGCACAGAAAAATATACTAAAAATAGATTACAGTTTAATAATTGCATCTAAATAAAGTGAGAAAATGAAACATGAAATTTGAACAATTTCTCAGTACATCTCTGTTCATATTGTGAATTCTTGAAACTAGCCAGTTCCATGTTGTTTCTCTGTTGGAGACTGAACAAGACACATGGGGATCTTATTCATTGTAAACCTGGTCTTCAACATAGTCACTGGCGAATGTAATGATATGATTCATTGCCATGAGAATCAGAAGATCCATGTTCAAGTCGTTGGTAACCTGCTCGTGGTAGTTCTGCACAGGAAAGATGTAGTTCATCGGGACTCCCAGTCTATCACTGCACACTTTCATCTAAGATAAACAGATACAACATGACTTATATTTGAGGAAATGGGGTTAGGAGTCACGTCCATGCAGTTTTATCTGTCTTTCAAATAATAAATAATAAGGTTAATATCAAAATGCATATGGCTGTTAAAATGTTCTCTGCTGCTGGAAAATATCATGGAGTAGACTGGAGACCTACAGGCAGTAAATAAAGGGAGGAGGAGATGGCTGTGGCTGTTGTTCTCACCTTCTCTTTGATTTTTTTGCTGGTGTAGATCTTCCTCAGGTCCTTCTGAACTAGAGGACATGCTTCGTCAACCAGCGACATGATGACCACTTGAGGAATCTCTGATGAATCATCAGAAACACAAACATTTTGTCGATCTTAATATATATAATAAGATATATAAGATAAGATATAAGATATATAATCTAACTTTTATCTTTATGATGAATGACTATGGTAAATCACATGGTACAGTAGTAATGGTAATGTAGGTAACCATATCTCATAAATAGACTATAGATAGATAGATAGATAGATTTTATTGGGAAATTTGGGCCACTGAACTACACAGTAATTATCTGCAAAATACAGTCTCATGTATTAGGGTACAAAAATCCAAGGTGCAGAAAAGTATGGCCAAAAGTATGTGCACCCCTGACCATCACACCAATATGTGATTGTTGAAAATCCCATTCCAGATTTATTCTCCCTTTGCTGTTGGAATAAGCTCCACTCTTCTGGGAAGGCTTTCCACTACATTTTAGGGCGTGGCTGTGGGGATTTGTGTTCATTCAGCTACCAGAGCATTAGTGAGGTTGAGGTCAGGCGCTGATGTTGGGTGAGGAGGCTCCAGTTCTGTGGGGTTGAGGTCAGAGCTCTGTGCAGGACACTCCAGTTCTTCCACTCCAACTTTAACACACCATGTCTTCATGGAGCACATATGGGTGTGATGGTCAGGGGTAAAAATACTTTTGGCCATATAGTGTATGTGAAAACTCACCCAAGTCACGTGCTTTTTTCCGAACGGTTTGCATTTTCTCCATAACTTCGTCACTGATGAGGGAGATTTTGTCAGCTGGTAGAACGCTCACCAGACAGTGTACTTTGTCTTTCAGGCTGGGGTTACTGATGTACTTCGGGTCATCCTTATCAATTGGTTTTAGTGGATTGAACTGAAAACGCAAAGATAGCCACAATAATTAAAGATCAGGGGTGAGGAGGACCACCTCAAGTTTCCTTAAAATGTACATGAGATGGACTATCAAACAAAGTGCAGTATACAGTGGGGGGAAAAAAGCATTTGATCCCCTGCTGATTTTGTACGTTTGCCCACTGCAAAGAAACGATCAGTCTATCATTTTAACGGTAGGTGTATTTTAACAGTGAGAGACAGAATAACAACAAAAAAATCCAGAAAAACACAAAAAAATCCCCTGTTGGCAGGGATTTCACTTGGGGATTTCTCGATTATTAAGGATAGGTTACATCGAGTGATGCAGAAGTCTCACAAGCAGGAAGAAACAACCCAGTTGTTGGTTCAGAGGAGCCGTCGGGAAAAGTTATTCCAGGCGGCTCACCATAATCCAGTAGCAGGGCACTTAGGTCAAGATAAAACACTGAACCATCTCTTGGCCCTCTTCTATTGGCCGGGCATTTGTTTGCAAATGCGGCGATGTTTGCAGGTCCGCAGCATGTCACGAATGTCAGTTGGTAAATCCACCGGCCACCCCAAAAGCGTCATTGTGCCCACTCCCATTAATCAAGGTCCCCTTCAAAAGAATTGGCACGGACCTCGTCGGGCTATGTGCTAGTTCTAGTAGACTATACAACACGATACCCGGAAGCGGTGCCTCTCTGCAATATCTTCACACATAAGTTGCGGAGGCACTCTTCCATGTTATCTCCCGTGTCGGGATCCCAAAAGATATCCTGACTGATCAGGGGACTTTCATGTCACGAACTCTTCTAACAGTAAAAGTGAAAGTCAATACATTCTTGACCCGAGAGCAAAACTCCACACCTTAAGCCACATAACACAGGAGAATTTGCTACAGGCGCAAGAAAATCAAGCCCGTATGTATAACAGGAGTACTTGGCTGCAAGATTTTGCACTGGGAGATACAACTGTATCTCTAAATTAATCACCAAGTGGGAAGGGCCCTTTGAGGTCACATGGCGGGTTGGGGATGTCGATTATGAGGTAAGACGAATGGATAGAGGCGTGGTGTACCATCTTAACCTCCTTAAACCATGGAGGGAGGTGGTTCCCGTGGCTTTGGTGACAGTGGTTCCAGAGAGGGAGGAGTTAGGACCAGAGTTAAATCTAAAAACATCGGTTCAAAGTTGTTTGTGTTTGTGTGTTTGTGTGTGCATGTGACTAAATAAGCAAGTGAAAGAGAAAATAAAGTGCTTTTTGAGTTGTTCGAAGCCTGTCTCCGGCTTCCTCATTTCTACTGAACCATTAACAAGTGTGACAGTCATCCTTCAGTATTTACAAATACTTCTGCAATGCCATATTCTGAAGAATACAGTAATAATAACAATAATAATAATAAATGATGGGCATGAACTTACAGTGTATCCATTTTTCACATGACCCAGTAATATACTTTTTACATCGTCAGTATGCACTCCATTTTCATCCTCTGGTTCCAGACCCATGATGTCAGTAAAGACAAATGGATAGAAAGATCGAGGACCATCTTTCTTCAGCTTGTGAATTTTAAACTGGACACAAAATACAGTGTATCTTATGAAAACATTATGCCTTAGAAGATTTTCTAAAACAGTGTAATGAACAGTAAATTATTTTTAGTATATTAGATACAGCGGTGCTTGAAAGTTTGTTAACTCTTTAAAATTTTCTATATATCTGCATAAATATGACCTACATCAGATTTTCACATAACTCCTAAAAGTAGATAAAGAGAACCCACTTAAACAAATGAGACAAAAATATTATACTTGATCATTTATTTATTGACGAAAATGATCCAATATTACATCTCTGTGAGTTGCAAAAGTATGTGAACGTCTAGGATTAGCAGTTAATTTGAAGCTGAAATTAGAGTCAGGTGTTTTCAATCAATGGGATGACAATCAGGTGTGAGTGAGCGCCCTGTTTTATTTAAAGAACAGAGATCTATCAGAGTCTGATCTTCACAATACATGTTTGTGAAAGTGCATCATGGCAAAGGAGATTTCTGAATGTGTGCATGGCAGGGTTGCAAGGAGAAAGCCACTGATCTCCAAAAATAACATTGCTGTCCATCTGCAGTTTGCTAAAGATCACGTGGACAAGCCAGAAGGCTATTAGAAAAATGTTTTGTGGACGGATGATGAGACCAAAATAGAACTTTTTGGTTTAAATGAGAAGTGTTATGTTTGGAGAAAGGAAAACACTGCATTCCAGCATAAGAACCTTATCCCATCTGTGAAACATGGTGGTGGTAGTGTCATGGTTTGGGCCTGTTTTGCTGCATCTGGGCAGGACGACTTGACATAATTGATGGAACAATGAATTCTGAATTATATCAGAGAATTCTAAAGAAAAATGTCAGGACATCTGTCCATGAACTGAATCTGAAGAGAAAGTGGGTCATGCAGCGAGACAACGACCCTAAAATCTGGTGATGTTTTAGGTCATATTTATGCAGATATATAGACAATTCTAAAGGGTTTACAAACTTTCATGCACCACTGTAAGTCAAAACCATTTCAAATACTCACTGATGTTCAGGGAAACTATATCTAGGCTTGAAGCCATTACAGTAAATATTTTATTGTTTGGTTATTACCTTTACACTAAAGCTGTGACTTAGAGACCTGGATGAATTTGCCAGTGCAGTGGCTGTGTGGTATCCTTGGAGGACGGTGTTGATGGAGTTGATAAAACTTGACTTTCCTGCTCCGATTGGTCCGTGTAGCAGAATCTTCAGCTCACTGACTTCTTCAGTGCTCGGCTGGAAATCCTTCAGTTTTTTCAACATCTGATTCTTGTTATCTTCACTATTTAAGAAGTAAACCAAGAGATTTTTGTACAGTAAGTAACTCATGATCTATTAATTTAGGCTTCAAAAACACATTGTTGGTGTCGTTTTGCAGTCATTGGCATCAACCATTTTAAAAGTGACGGGGACACAGCTGTCAGTAACTGTAACTAACTAACCCCACATCTACACCCCACCACTCTGAAGAGATACACCCACAGCCAGATACACATGCTCACAAGGATGGAATTAATCAAAATACCAACCCTGAGAATCTAACACACTTTTAACAAACACAGAAAACTTTCTGTCAGTGTCTCCTGGAATTTAGCTTAGCCAAAATAGAACTTTTGCTAAGCTAAATTATCAAGCAAAGCTAGGTTTATGTAACTATACTACTCTAACTGCACATCCAGTGCAGCATGTTTATACTTTATTTGTAATAAATTGTGTTCATTATTATCCTTTTTAAATATATTTCTGCTGTTCTACAATCTATAGAATTGCTGTCACACTACTTCTCATGCACATATTGCACAATACAATTCAAATACAAAACAATTCATCTTGATCACATGGAAAACATCATCCAGACCGAGTATGGTGAGAGAGCATCGGTGGTAGTTGGTCTGAGTGTGCTAGCTGGGTTAGTTGTGTCAGGGGAAGTACTTTGACTTGAGATATTAGTGCATATAAATTATTTGGAAATTAGTTAATGTTGTCATATTATACCATTCCTTGTATAACAGCGATATGAGTGTACGCTTTTATTTTTTTAACAATTAGTTGTATAACTAAAAATGTTCTATATCAACATAAGCCTAATGATAAGCAAGACATAAGCCTAATGATTTGTTATTTGTTACTGTTATTGTATACTTACAATACCCCCCCCCAACCCCCAACCCCCCACCCCCCATAAACCTCCTGTGACCCCTCTTCCTCTTCATCAATACACATAAGTACACTTGTTAACCCTAGCTAATACAGGAGCTTCCTTACAATGTGGTGCTTATTGCTACTAAGTGCATTTAGGTGAACTCAGCACCAAACACATCCCAAGGTCATTGATCTTACCTCCATGTCACTGGCCGCCATGGTTGATCAAATTCTGTGAAAAAATAATGAATAAATATTTATACTTACTATAATTATAATAATAAAATTGTATATACATGCATATACAACCCCAATTCCGAAAAACTTGGGACAGTATGGAAAATGCTAATGAGAACAAAGAGGAGTGATTTGTAAATGTGCTTTGACTTAAAAACATATAAAGACAAGGTATTTGATGTTTTATCTAATCAACTGCATAGTTTTTTGAAGATAAACGTTTATTTTGAAATTGATGCATGCAACACGATCCAAAAAAGTTGGAACAGGGGCAATTTAGGACCAACAGCGATGTGACAAGTTGAAATAAGAAGGTGATGTGAAACAGGTGAGGCAGTCGTCTAATCATAGTCTATAAGGAGCCTCCAAAAAAGGCCTCGTCCTTCAAGAGCAAGGATGGGTCGAGACTCGCCGATCTGCCAACAGAATGTGTCAGCAAATAATCCAACACTTTGAGATCAGTAGGATTTTGGGCATTTCACCTTCTACAGTGCACAAAATAATTAAAAGGTTCAAGGAATCCGGTCAAATCTCGGTGCGTAAAGGGCGTGGCCGAAAACCACTTCTGAATGCGTGTACAGGGTGAGCTGAATATTCAAATGACTCCTTTTGTTTTGTTTTGTTGTTTTTTTTTTTGCATTTTCCATACTGTCCCAACTTTTACAGAATTGGGAATTTCAGAACTTATATTTATATATATAAGCAACAAAAAGCAGCCTGGGAATTTGCTGTCAAGTGGCCCCAATCTGATACACCAAATTCGAACTGACACAACATGTTTCTCGATCAACGAATCATTGATTTAAAAAAAACACAATCTGTTCATTTGTATTGTTTGTGTTAAGCTAATATGTAAAACGATGAAACCGTGTTGCTGCAGCTGAGATGACCTACTGAATATCTGTATATAGGTTATAATACAGGGTTAGGAAAAAAAGACCGGCCGTCACAAGTCCGACCCACCGGGAAAATTCCCGAACTTCCCAATGGCCAGTCCGCACCTGTATATATCTGCATAAATATGACCTAAAACATCATCAGATTTTCACACAAGTCCTAAAAGTAGATAAAGAGAACCAAATTAAATAAATGAGAACATAGGGAAACAGACACAAGGAACAAGGAACACCAGAAAACCAGGGAACACCATGGAACCAGAACAACCAGAAACTAAGCAATACTAGAAAAACAAGGCTAGATAATACTTAACCTATCAGAAAGACTATGCTATGAAAATAAAGAAACAAACACAAAACATAACATAACCTGAAAACAATGCCCCAGCAACAAATGAGAGAAAATGGGGGACTTAAATAGGGTAACTAATCAAGGAAAACAACAAACAGCTGATCATGGTAAAACAGGAACTCGGTGAGACAACAGAAGAAGAAAGGTCCTCTGCAAGGACAGCCAAGGTGGAACTGTTGTGGACTTGTGTGAAATTCTGATGATGTTTTAGGTCATATTTATGCATTCTAATAAAATTCTAAAGGGTTCACAAACTTTCAAGCACCACTGCACCACCAGTTTGAAGCAATGGACAAAACATTAGTGTGAGTGTGTTTGAAGTGGGTGCTTTTATTATTATAACAACTATGAATATTGCTATATTGCTGGTATATTTATTTTGGTTTTTTACAGATACTGTCTGCACAGAATGTAATAGCTGTAAATGTAAAGTTGTCACTATACTTAAATATCATGTCTGTAGTAACTTACCAGGACCTGGGCTTGTGGCTTGGAGGTAGCCCTGGCTCTCAGTTGGATCTTTAAAACTCATGATCGTGTTGAACAACTGAACAAGATGGCATGTTAGTATAAAACATTATGAACCAAGCAAACATTTCATTGCTCTTTTACAGCTTTTAAATATTAGGAATATCTGAAGTATTATCACTGTAATTTGCCATACACATACAGGGCAATATTCAGAGTTCTTGATGTAAGTCTTGTCACAAATCTCAGCAGTTTTATTCTGTTTCTGTACATAAACTCTGATCCTGTGCAGCTGATTCATTTCTGTTTTTCATTTATGAGAATGTATTATCCCTTTTTCATTCTGCCTGCCTGTGTTCAAACATTGATCAGATTATGAAGATGATTTGTAGAAGCCTAGAAGGAGATGTTTTTGGTCCTGCCTCTTCACACACATTAGTCCAAAATTTATGTTTGGAAATATTTATGTTAGCATTAACACATTAAATGTAATATGATGTACCAAAAAAAAAAGAGACACATTGTGGTTTCATCAAACAGTCAGATGGTGGCGCTGGACTTAATACTGCTCCTCACTCTGGGATGATATCACGCAAGAAAACTGTGCTAAAGCTGAAGATAGGAATCACCCGTAACTGAGACATGCCTCTGTTTTAGACAAACCCCGCCCCCATGTGCGTCACCCTGACTTCTGTAGTAAAGTCAGTAGTTACATCTGAGGTCTGAATGCTGATGTGTGGAATTTCAGTATTAAATCCTCACTCAGTAATGAACTCTACTCTGAATACGACCCAACACAACGTTAATAAAACATTGGTTTGGATTAAAAACTGTGGTTGTTTAGTAGTCAATGTTCTTACCCGATGCATGACACTGATCTCTACAGACGGCACCTCAAACGTGTTGTTGCTCCAGTTCTGTGTAGACACGTGTCACTGAATAAACTTGTTTGATTATAAAAATCATCCTAAACAGATCTAATTATGTTACAGGACAGAAAACTGAATGCAGTGTATAAAACTCTAAAGACATGGAATTGCTGTTCTAAAACCTGAAATGTTTGCAGAACAGAGAACCGCCCTGTTAGGATTTTAATAAAACTAAATGAACTAAAACCAAATCTTGTGTTTGCCTTGCGTTCTTTAGATTTTATCTGTCCACCATTTTGCCTTCGTCTGCTCCCAATCTCTTTCATATCCTCTGACCAGCTTGTGGTTTATGTTGATTACTGTATTTTTTATTTTATTTTTTACTTTTTTTTTTTGTTAAATGTTTAATGTTCTTGGATTTTTTTTATTACAAAGAAGATAAAAGGTTTATTTTCTTAGTTTTTTTTTGTTTGTTTTTTTTTACCTTGTTGCTTTTTTCAATTGTTGTTATATAATATCTAAGTATAATTACATAATGAATAAACATAATATCTCATTTTCCAGTAGATTTAATCTTATCCCTGGCTACAACAGAAACATAATCATGGTATTGTAATATACTCAATGAGTCTTTCTTTAACTTACATTTCTTCTGCTCTGACTGTGTAAATCTGCCTCACTGAAGAAGTGTTGGATATAACCCTACATCCAGGTTCCTCCCAGATATGTCCTTTCGCTTTCATTTATTTGTTTGTGAAACACAACAGATGAATGTGCTAGCAGCCCTGTAATGTATGTCAAGACATACAAGTGCATAAACACATTCAGAAAGATGTGTTAATACCCTACTATATATATATATATATTAGATAATATTATATACTACTAGTGTAGTCATGTGTTTATGTTGGCTGTGAAATATAGACTGAGGTTATTATTATATTATTAGCATTAGCATTTACAGTATATAATACAATCAGTCAATACAAAATATATATTTTTAAATACTTCACACCTAATGAGAACTCCATGCCAAATAACTTTTGACAGGAATCCGCCCCGAGCATTCCCTGGGACTTTTGTTTTCTGGGATTTTACGCCCTCTTGCGGCTGTCCAGTTGAAAACCCCTGCATTAGAGAGAAACACGGAGCGGTCAATCTGTGACTTTTATTTTGAAACCCGTGGTCTAGCCGGAAGTTCATATCCGCTTTAAGAAGCAACATGTTCAATCCCCCGCCCACTTTTGGTGATCCTTATTTCATATTCCGTTCCTCATTTCCGTGGTAACTATCTGTAGATCAGCGGTATGGTGATGATGATGATGATGGTGATGATGATGAGCTCAGTATAGAGTCTGATGTCGGTAGTTATATCAGATGACCGACTATGGCTGATCTTCACGCGCAGGTAGCATCAGACACTCTGCACTGTAAATACCCCTCTAACCCCCGGGTAGAATTCGGGGACGGTGTTATTCTGATGCATGATATTACTGAGTATATTTTAGCGTAAACCGGATATCCGGTTGTGTGCAGGCGTTAATCCGTGTGTACGTTGCGATAACAGCGTAAACATGGTTTTATTATATTTTTAGTTCATGAATTTAACCTTTAACGTGAAACATCATCCTTAAACAGAGCCGTGTTCCTGTTCCTGCACTTCCTGTCAGTCACACTCCCTCAGCGCGTGCTGTTACAGGAAAACAATCAGCCACCAGGCAGAGTTACCCTCACCACCGCAGAGCTGATTAATTTCCCATGACAGCACGCCCCTAGTGTTTTATTCCTCTTACACCACAGCAATTTACCAACAATTACAACTTTTAAATTATTAAAGAACTACAGGTCATAGTTTTTATCTGTTTATAGTTACATTTAACACTGTGGAAGGTTCCTGTGTGCACGTGAGCTCTAGCAGCTATAAACAGTCCACTAATAATAAACATTAAAACCGTGTGTAATCGTTGATATGGTGAAGGAGTCTCCAGTGTCAGCGCTGTGTAACAGTCGGAGGTAAAGCTGTAACTTTAAGGTTTCCGACGCCTTCAGGACAGAGGAGTTTACGCTGCTTTGCGTTTCTCGCTGAAAAAACACGACAAGCTGCGTTTTTTTGTGTCTTGTTAACGTTCTTGATAAAGAGAGTCTGGTGAGGGAGTGAGTGTTTATAGCTGCTATAACGTAAGTGACAGCAGGAACTCACTCGCTTCACTGACATTCCACAGCATTAAATGTAACTATAAACAGATAAAACATAAATAGTTGACAAACTAATGAGGTACAAGAGGAATAAAGCATTTCACGGCATGCTGTTAATCAGTAACAGGATGGAGAAAAGATGTGTTTATTCTTATGGAAAGCTTTTAGGGATTTATAAATGAAACTCTGTTTATTCTTATTCTCTTATTAACTTTTATTCTTTATGCAGGAAGAGCTTTCAAAAATGTCCTACAGAGAAAACTGGAAGTGAGTCTGTTTTTGTTTTCTACAGTTTGTGTTTTATTTGAAAATGTCATCAGGACTCATCATCAGAATCTGTTCTGAAGCTTTAAAGATAAAACTTAGGTTTGGGTTTGAATGATCCTGTATTCAGTCTGCTTTCTGTGACCTGAGAAATAATTAATAATCTTTTATTTTAATTTTAATGTTTACTGATGATTCCTGAGCAGAAGCAGGTGTTATGATGATATGATATAAACATTGTTATAGAACGTTATGCTTTTCTGAGATATCGTATCGTTTTATTACGTTTATTAATATATTTTTACAGTTAGAAACTGGTTGGAAGTGGCTTTATGTGATGTTAAATAAAAAATACTTATATTTTTGTTACCGTTAACTAAAGTATCATCAAACAGTTTTTTTTTCTTTACTGGGAAATTATTTGTGAACCTGTATATCGAGATACATGTTGTGTATCAATGAAATACCTTTGAGAATCGATATTTAAGATATTTTTATCACATTTCGGAGCTCTAGCTGCTATTAGAGTTACTGACATTACGGACGTCCTCACGTTGTGTTTTCATTATGTTTTTGTTGTAATGATGTGTGTGTGTGTGTGTGTGTGTGTGTGTGTGGTTATAATTATATCACTGTAATGAGTAAAGCCTTCCTCTGGCCTTGACCCAAATCTGTGAAATTAAAGTGTGTATATGGGAGTCCCCGAGTGCACGTGTGTGTCAGGACGAGTTCATTACTCATCCCCCTGCAGACGTCCTGTTCTGTAGTTTATATGAGTGTTTGACATGTTTGTGTTCACCTGCCCTTCTCTGTAGAGTCCAGCATGAGAAACTGCACGTTAAGCACCGAGGTCATGAGGCCATGCACGCTGAGATGGTCCTGATCCTCATCGCCACGCTGGTGGTCGCTCAGATCGTTCTGGTCCAGTGGAAACACAGACACTGCAGATCCTACACCGTGAGTCTCTCTGTAGAACTGATGGATTAGAAATGTCAGGATTATAAAGAGGTTAGGGTTATCAGCACACGCAGGTTTCTCATCGTGGTTTATAAGATAAAGATACGCTGTGTTTAATGACTCACAGTTTGTGATGCGGATCAGTGATTTATTTCAATTCCGAATTGGCCGAAACGTAACGTTGGGTCTCTGGACTGTGTGGAAGATTCTGGTTTGTGTGGAAATAGTTTTAAAGTCACTGAAACATCATCAAACACCAACTTCAGGCATGAAAGAAGTCTGACTGCACAGTGACTGGCAGGAGCCACAACCAATCAGGAGAGAGAGTGAGAGAGTGTAAACAAAACTAACAGGAGTGAAATAATCTGATATTTTACTATAAGAGTGAAAAAGGATTCAGGAATTTTAGTTTTTTCTCACTGAACAGATTTTTATTCTCTAATTTGATTCCAACTGCACATATTTGTGTGTGTGTGTGTGTGTGTGTGTGTGTGTGTGTGTGTGTGTTTGCAGTTAGTGACGCTCCTGCAGATGTGGGTGGTGCCTTTGTATTTTACCGTAAAGCTGTACTGGTGGCGTTTTTTGTCCACGTGGGGCATGTTCTCCGTCATCACCAGCTACGTCATATTCAGAGCCACACGCAAGCCTCTGTCTGGCAGAACACCCAGGTATAAACAATAATCTGTCATTTTACTGAACATTAGTGCACTTCTTATATGACTTTTATAATAAAGTTCCAGGAATGTTGAGATTCCCTGTAGAGAAACGGTCTGTGTGATGTTTCACAGGATGGTGTATAAATGGTTCCTGCTCATTTACAAGCTGAGCTACGCTGTAGGAGTTCTCGGTTACCTCGCCATCATGTTTACTCTGTTCGGGTTCAATGTTTTCTTCAGGTATGTGCACTCTGCCTCAGTATCAGACTTCAACACGCTGAAATTCTTTGTCTGAATCAGGTGTGTCAAACATACGGCCCGTGGGTCAGAACCGACCTGATAAAGAGTCTTTTCAGGGCCAGTGAATGAATTTAGAATTCCTGTTCTAAACCGAAACCATCTTGTGTACTGTAACTGAATTAAAAAGTGAAAGATGAGCTCTCTGTTATTCCACTAGGGGGTGAAATAGAGCAATAATCTCAGGGCCATAGACTCACCGAATGTGTTATGATGTAATTCTTTATTAGAAAGTTAAAAATCCGATGCTGTAAATGTTCTAAAAGAGCTGATTCAGTTTCACAATAATGTGGGTGAATATTTATGCAGTCACAAATCTTATCTTTTTATTTGTAACTAATTTGGCACTATGACTATATATAAGTTTTTTTCCTCCTACTTCAATATTACGGCCTGTTCTGTCTCAATTTATGACAAATAATTAAGTCCATTTCTGTTCAGTAACAATTTCAGTGTGTAATTTGGACCTAAAATGAGTTTGATACGTCTGATCTAAATGGATGTTAAGATTATTAAATAAAATTCATTTCTTTCCGGTCTGATTAAATGAGTTTTAATTGGACAGGATCAGAGCGGAGGACTCGATGGATGTGGGCGTGATCATGCTGTTCTATGGGCTGTACTACGGCGTGATGGGACGAGACTTCGCTGAAATCTGCTCTGACTACATGGCGTCCACTATCGGGGTAAACACTCTCCATTTAAACGCCGGTTCATTAACGCCAACATACTCACACCTCTGGTGTTGTACATGTTCATTTATTTCAGTCATTTCATAATGAACCTCTTATCATTTAGTCTTTTTATTTGTATACGAGGTCACAGTGTCGTGTTAATGATCTGTAGTAACGGCTCACACAGGGACATGCGGGGATTTACAGTCTCTGCAAGGAGACATTTAAGGAGATCATCACTGTGGTATAAGAGGAATAAAACACATGGGAATGTGCTGATGTGGGAGGCAACAGTAGCTCTGCTTCATCACACCACCTTGTTATTGATTATTTTCCTATAACAGCATGACCCCAAGTGTTTTATTCCTTTCTGTATATAACTGCAGTGTGATATTTCCTCAGCATCATGTTTCGTGTGTTTCAGTATTATAACATGGGTGGGATGCCGTCTCGGAGCCTGTGCCACGATATCTGTGCGGTGTGTGGACAGAAGACTCTAGTGGACGTGGACGAGGAGGGCGTCATCGAGGACACGTACCAGCTCTCCTGCAATCACATGTACGCTAGTGGAGGGGGTCAGGATTTCATTCCACTGCACAGTTTCACGTCTTATTTCATTACAGACTCATTAAAGTTTTGACACTAAACTAAACGAAGCAGGTGTGTTTGTAAATATGAGACATGACTGCCATGTTCATGTTTTTGGAAAAGCTTTTAATCAATAAGACTCTCAGTAATATATGAAAATGTAATAACGTTTATCAGCAGTTTGTCTAGGTTTTGAATTCATGATTAATTTTCTCTGAAGATTTCTGAAATGTTAAGATGTGAATGTTGTTGGCTGACAGATTTCATGAGTTCTGCATTCGCGGCTGGTGCATTGTGGGAAAGAAGCAGACATGTCCGTACTGCAACGAGAAAGTCGACCTGAAAAAAATGATGAACAACCCGTATCCTTTACCTTTATTTTATTCCATCAGATGAACTGATCATGAACATTTTTATGGTATTTAATGTTCGCATTCAGATGATTTTTTTTTTTGCGTAAAGCTTCTGTACGTCTAGTTTGTTGTTTTTTTCTTCCTTAAGCCTGATCTCCAGCTGGGAGAGGACACACGTCCTGTACGGCCAGCTGCTGGATTGGCTCAGATACCTGGTTGCTTGGCAGCCGATCATTATCGGTATTGTGCATGGGATAAATTTTTCACTTGGTCTCGAGTAAAGTGAGATTTAATCTTCTTTAGAAAAGTCTGTAGTTGTTTACTGCTGAATTATTTATTTATAAATTATAACCTAATGTAGGAAATTTCTTCTGTAGCTTTTTATTTATTTGATAAACAACATGGCAGCCTCGAGAATCGCCTCGGACTTTATCGTTTATAATAATTCTCAGAAACATAGCGACTGAAACACACACCTCATAAGTGGCCTTTATTACTCCTGCTGAAGCGTATTATTGTCTATTGTACACTCATTACACCACAGCGCTGCTGAATCCTGGATTGTGATTGGTCAGAAGGTGTTGATTAGTTTTCTATAACAGCAGCTCTGACACTAGCGCAGGTTTATATTAATGCTCTTGTTCGGATACGTTATTGTTTCTATAGCAACAGCTGATTCACAAAGACTTAATTAAGGGACTTTAATCTCCACATTAGCAGATTTATTTGATGTGGTGCAGTTTTCTGTAAGGAGACGCTCATTTAACGTTTATGGAAGGAGTCTCCAGTGTCAGAGAGAATAAAGAGAGGCTGGTGATGAATGAGAGTTTATAGCTGCTATAAAATAAATGAGGACAGGAACTAAGTTGTTTCAGCGACGTTCCACAACGTAAATCGTAAAACAGATCAAAAGTCTTGTGTTGTTTATTAATAAATAGAAATTGTAATTGTTGGCTAGGTGCTGTGGTATAAGAGGAATAAAACACTTCCAGATGTGCTGTTATAGCTCTATATAGTGGAGTATACGCCACTCCATCGCTGATTAATTTCCTCGAACAGCACAGCTTTAAGTCTGTTATTCCTGATTTACAGCTTGTTTTATTTGTAGCACAGAATCAGGACTGGATTTTCTTCTAGATTTTGCTAATGAAGTCTGAGAAAATAAATCTTACTCAGTTGCTAAATAACAGACATATCAGTGTTAAAGCGTCTATCTTTACACACGTCCTTATTTATCAGGACGGTTTTTGTTCATTAAAATAGTGTTTATTTACATTGTGATATGTGTGTGACAGGATGCTGCTAAATCTGCTGTTTGTTTGTTGGTTTGTATGAAAAAGTTCTCGTGTGATGTGAAAGTGGATCAGCTGAGCCGAAAGTGTTGTAATTATCGCATCAGAATCGTATTTATCTGTTAAAATGAGTTAAATTTACACTTTATGTTGGTGATGTAGGTTGATTATGAATTGTGTTTACATTGCTGCCATTGCACATCACAGTATTACACACATGAACACTAATGTCACTGTTTATTGTAGTACATGAATGTTTGTGTACTTTTTCTGCCTTTTTTTTTTTTCTTTTTCTTTTAGTTGTTGCTTCATTTGCTGTGAAAATTTGTGATGTTCACTCGAAAACCCGACTAAAGACATCGGTAGATTTATCTGTATGATTTTGGGGTTTATAGATTATATATTAGAAATCAGGGTGGTGTGAGGCTCGTGTACGTCACATTCGTTCAAACAGCTTTTTAATTTTAACTAGTTTTTCTTGGCCCAAACTAAAATAGGACATTAATTGACCTGCCAGTCCCCACCCACCACTCCGCTCTCTTCTGTCATACTACAGCTAGGATAGAACTATCTGCCCTCTTCCACATACATGAGCTCACAGACATCCCTGATTGGCTAGTGTCACTGTGAGTGACAGGGAGAGAGAGTACGCCCCTCCCACCCAGAGACAGTTTTGCTCTCTCGACTCCCGGCCACGGACACACATCCGTCTCAGTCAGGATCGTTCATTAATACAGTGTTTTCAACATCGCGTTTGCATTTTATACGTTTTTTAATGAAACACAAATGAAGTTCATACGGCAACATGGTGTAATGTCAGTGTGACGACTGTTTAACTTAAAAAAAAACTGCACTGGTGCCATTCAGTGAGATCAGACTGACAGGTAAACTGAATTATTTGGTTTATTTGTTTAGTGTAATTATTAAAATATTTGAATGAATTGCATTTAACACTCAGTTGTTAATAAAAATATATATATAAATATAAATACTGATTTTTTTATGCTTCTGTCTGGTGCTTTTTCCTACTTTTTAAAGTTGGCACATGTTTAAAGAGACACTATTTCAGTCCCTCCAGGATTTTGAAGTTGCAGAAATGAAATTAAATCAAAATCAAGGAAACTCCACAATAATCAGAGGAGCTCGCGATTTTTCTAAAGATTTTCCGCAGATTTGGGCCGAGACGTGTCGTGTGACGTCGTCACAACACGCGTTCAGCCAAATCCCTCTTCCATTCACGTGTGTGTGGAACGTGAGTACAGCGAAAAGCTCTCATTTACCAACAAACGTCACCGTGAAAGAGCGCAAAACACTCCTGTACGGACCGGCTTGGGGTTTATGATCAATTACACTGTTAACAGTTTATAAAAAATTCCTTCCGATTTTTTTTCTTATTGTTGCGTATTGTTCTTTTTTTCCTGCTGGAAAGATTAGAAGCAAAAACCCTGATGTCATTGTAAATGGTGAGAAAAAAAACATGCGTTCACTTTCCTAAAAAAGATGCACAAACATTTCTGCAGTTAATAATAATATTTTAATGTTATTCAGCATCATGACTATCAACATTATGACACCAACATCAGAAATCAAAGCTGTAAACACGCGAGCCTCAGTGAAGCGGTTAAAAGGGAATCGGAAATTAATTTGGTTTGTGGCGTTTCTGGTAAAAAATAACGTTAAAGCTTTTTGTTTTTTTTGTGTTTTTTTTTTTTTACAGAACATGAACATTCAAGTGGGATTTTAAATCCTCCAGTAAATATAACATTCCTAGATTGTTTGTTTCTTTTCCCCATCAGTACAAATGAAACTGTACAACATTCAAACAATCCGAACAAAAATCTGAAAGAAACGCAGGATTTTAATGTGACAGCAAAAATCTGAACTATGGTTCATGTTAAAGAGATGATGGAGGAAATGTTGCCACTGAAACGTATTAAAGTGAATTAACCAGGCTGTTCTTCTATTATTAAGAGTTGGTAAAAACATGCCAACATGAAATGACACCATGTATAGATGTGTTTATATATATAGCAGAAATATTGAAAGGGTGAACAACATCGACTCCGGCGCTGAATTAAAGAGCTTTATTACGTTACCTACTGACCAAAGAGAAAACTATTCATACACATCCTGCACTTTTCCACTTTTCTTTGAAACATTGGTCAAGATAAATACATAAATATAGAGATTTTTTTTCCCTTTTAAATATTTGAAAATAAAAAATAGAGGCCCGATATTTGCTAGTAAAGTCCTATAAGAAGGCGAGACGAGAGTGTGTTATTGTGGATCTACTTTTAAAGCTCCTAAACTTCCACAGCCTAATAACACGGAACAAAGTCCCCGTACTATAAATGTTCAACGTTTCCTAAATTATTTTCGGTTTTATTGACCGAACTGCACTGAAATCACTGAGAGACGGACGTGACCATCAGGAATATGCTTTAACGTGCAGAATTAAACGGGTGAAGTTTGGTTGCATCTAATCTTTAAATAGTGTCATTCGATTCAGTCTTAAAGAACAGTGATGGAGAACGTTGCTGTGTGAAGATGTTCACATGCACGGAGCATAACTCAGGTTCAGCGGTAAAGGCCGAGCGAATGGACTTTTCAGGTTCGATTCCATACACATGCTCATCAGATCGAATAAAACTCTACTACAGTGCAGCGAATATTCGGCTTTGAGAGGCTGCCGGATAAAGGTGTGGTCACATTATACCTCCAGAGGTGTAGATGTCTACGGTTCAGCCAGACCTGCTGATCTTTATGGGTTTTGTGTATCAGCTCTGCATTTTCACACTGGAGTACGCTGCTAAGGGTTATTACACAAAAATATTATTTTTTCCTCAATAAAGCAGCAGATGAGCCACTTAGTACTGAAATCTGGAATGACTGACAGTCAGGTAAAACACTGCTTTCAGCCACAAGACAAAGAAACTGAAAAAATTATTTTTGAACCAAGTAAAGATGAAATAATCCTACAATGAAGTGTCAAATTGAACACTTTATATATGATATTATATCATATACAATGCTAATGTATTAACTAATAATATATTTTATATATTCATATAATAATAATAATATTTTAAATTCTGTATTTTTGAGCACGAGTTATAAATGGTTGGCGAGAGACAAAACTTTTTTTGTGTTTTTTTAAAGGGTCAAAGAGTGAGGTCAAAGTTCACCTAACCTAAACTTTTCTACAGGGTGAGAAATGAAAATAATGTGCAGATGTGTACAATCTGAAACGATTCCCGCATGTAAACTGAACAGAACCTGGAAGCTAATGTCATGTAAATACAGATATAGGACTAAGGACTACGATTCCCATCAGCCACTGCGCTTCACCTGATTCCGTCACATGACTATCTGCACCTGATTCACCTTTGGAACTAATTAGCACTTGTATATAGAGCCACGCTTTCACTGCACACATCATCTTTCGTTTTCTTTATTACTACAGTTTCATGTTTGATATTTTGGTCATTGGTTTTTGTTTATTTTCGACCCTTGTGTGTGTCCCGGATTCCCGTCCTTTGTGTTTTTGTTTTCACTTTTTATTAAACTAAAATCTGCACTTGCATCCTTGCATGCCTTCCCCTCCGTCTCTACCTAAACCTTGACAGCTAAATGTGACCACACATTAACTTTACAAGCCTCAGCTCTCCCGAATATTCATCTGATAGCACTGACAGTAATTATTCAAGACGCGTCGATCCGTTCCAGCGAGAACGAAGCAGGTAGCACGGGAGAGTAAGCGTGATGGATCTGCAGTAGATGTGCAAGAGATAGAGACTGAATCACTGAAGGTAACGGTACACCTTAAAACAGTGATTACCGGAGTCAGCCACAACAACATGGCCGTCAGAGGTCAGGGCGAGACCCTGTGGCCCGTAAAGAGGATCCGCCGCCGTGTTGATGTAGGACAGAAAAGAACCGCTTCCATCAAACACCTGCAGGAACAGAGGGGATGAGTGCACAGTTTATTACAGTCACATGGTGGCGTTTGAGTCTACGCACAACTGACCCTCGAGTCCCAGAGAGTCCACATTTCTACTCTCGCCTCTGATCACACCTGTTCCAGGTAGTTCGCTTGTTTCAGGAGTGTTAGGAGCTCACAGATGTAAACATGAACATGATTCACTTAGTTAATACCTGTATGCGACTGTTTCCCCAGTCAGCTACGATGATATTCCCGTTAACGTCCACTGCGACGCCTGTGGGAGCGTTGAACTGACCGTTGCCTTCACCATTTGAGCCAAATTTGAGCAGGAACTCACCTTCAGCACTGAACACCTGTAAATAAGAACAGAACCAATCTAATAAACTGGAGGACAAATGAATGCAGGAATTAATGCTGGATTATTCCACAGCGCTGTAGCATTCTGGATTCTGATCTATAACAGTAACAACAGCTCTGAGTGCAGATTTAATTCAAATCCCAGGTTTATATTAATGCACTTTTAGTGTCTTATTAACTTGAAGAGAGAGAATAAAGAGGGGCTGGTGAGGGAACGACTGTTTACAGCTGCTACAACGCAAGTCACAACAGGAAATAACTTGTCACCAATGTTCCACAACATTAAATGTAACTATAAATGGATAAAAATTTGTTAGTGCTTGAAAAAGTTAGTGCTGTAGTATGTGAGGAATAAAACACTTGGGGAAGTGCTGTTACAGGAATCTCGAGAGCAGTAATTACGCTTGCTTACACCACCCTGTTGTTGATGACTTTCCTATAACAGCACACCCCCAAGGATTTTATTCCTTACAGTGGTGTTGTGGTGAAGTTATATGACATATTTTTTCTTGTTAAAGTTGAGCTGTTAGTTATACTGTACATGGTCAGGTCTCCGTCAGAATGCTGCGTGGAGGCTGTAATAAAACTTTAAGGATCCAAATCAAAGTCTGAGTTGAAGAGAGTTCCAGTTTCTAAACTTTAGCACTTAACCCAAACTGCTGTAACACGACTCATTATTAAAAAGTTAAACGTGATTAAAAAGATAGCTTAAGAACATTTGAGTTTAATTTTGTATAGCTTACCTTGACTGAATGATTGTGAAAGTCAGTGACAATTATTTCATTATTATTGTTGACTGCAGCAAAATGGGGTCCTGGAAAGACAAAGAGTGTCCAGTCAGCTGCAGAATTATTACACAACCTAACTGACTTGGTGGCTCTAAATTGCCCCTGGGTGTAAATGAGTGTGTGCATAGTGATGTACTGGCATCACATCGAGTCAGGGTGTATTCCCACCTCACACCCAGTGTTCTCGAGATCCACCACCACCCTGACCAGGATAAAGTGCTTACTGAAGATGAATCAATGACGTATTTTCTTCATCTTTTTACCCATCTTTACCAAAGGTGCCAATAATTCTCTGAGCTGTACTTTAAAGACTTCACAGTTCAGTTGAATATTATTTGTATAGCACTTTTAACTAGAGACATGGTCACAAAGCAGCTTTATAGAAATCCGGATGTAGATTTAGATCCCTAATGAAGGAAAAACTCCCTGAGATGACATGAAGAAACCATGAGAGGAACCAGATTCAAAAGGGAACCCATCCTCATCTGGGTGACACCGGATCGTGCGATTATAAATCATACAGAACCTGTGTACATATGCTTACACTGTGTGTAATACCGAGTGTTGCGTATTATATTACCTGCAAACTGTTTGTCACCGTTTCCTCTGCTGCCAAACTTCGTTACAAGTTTCCCACTGGGCTGGAAGATGAACACCATGCAGGCCTTGTTGTCCACAACGATAACGTGACCGTTCTGATCCACAGAGACGCCCTTCGGACCCATCAGCCTACCAGACCCCAGCTTAGCCTACAGAACAGAAAGATCCATCAGTAAATGTCCCCACTGTTGGCTCCTTTAACCCTCCTGTGCTTTGCAGTTGTAAGTCACTGGATAAAAGCGTCTACAAAATGAATAAATATAAACTAAAAATCTCTCTGCTTCAGTGTCCCCAGTAGCTCCTCAGTAGTGCAATGAGCCTCCAGTCTGAACAGCTCTGTGTCTCTATTGCTCATACAAAGGTCTAAAGACAGAGATCCTTTGTTATGTATGTATTTGTTATGTAAGAACAAATGTTTTGTTATTTTGCTCTGCAGTTCCTTTCCACAAATTCCATCACTCCTTTGTATTCTGGTCTTCTAAATGTCTACTTCTCCTCAAACATGAGCCAGAACTGACCAAGCATGCAAATACAAAATCAGCATTCTACCTCTTAGGGCATTTTCAGACCTGTAGATCTGTGCTTTGTTCTGAAACGGGGACTTGGTTACAGAGCTGTTTTTTCTCCTCGGCTCGGTTCACTTTCACAAGGCACCATTTCAGAGCGTACCAAAATGTGTTTATGCAAATCGCGTGAGTAAACCGTCCTCTCATTGGTCCGAGTGCACCTGTTCATGTTCCAGGGTTCTGCTAATAGCGATCATCCACTGAGATGAATAGGCAGCAGCTCCATGAGATTATTGTGACTACCGTTTTAGCTGTAGTTATTATAATTTATCTAATTTATATGTTCCACGGAGCAATTAAAGCCCATCTCCTTGAGACACTGTTAAACACCTTGTAAACCACTGTGTTTTTATGCATTTTTGAAAGTTGTTCAGAAATATGTTTGTCAGGCCAACTTTCAATGAGTCATTTTACCTCGTCTTTGTTCATTGGTCCGTTGGGTCGGATTGCTTTCTCACCACAAGCGAACCGGAGTTTGTTTGCAATTGGGCCGAGACCACCTCGTTCAGATGGTCTTGGTCCGTTTGTTTTGGTGCGGATCCGAACGCGATTGCCGTTTTCATATACGCCTAAAGGAACCGAACCAAGGGAGAAAACGCACCAGGTTCCGAAACCAATGCTCCAAACGAGCTAGGTGTGAAAGCACCTTAAAGTACAGGTTCCAAACCCTGGACCTGGAGAACCCTGTCCTGCCCTTTTTACTGTTTATTGTTTGCGTTCCTTACTCACCTGATTCCACTAATAATTTACTTAAAGTTGAATCAGGTGTCTCAGAGCAGGAAAACACAAAAAAGTGCAGGACAGGGGGTTCTCCAGGACTAGCATTGGGAACCTGTTTCTTAGAGTGCACTGTTATTGTGACATATAAGAACACTCACCTTGTATTTGCCATCACTGGAGAAGATGCTAACCCACTTGTTATCATAGTCAGCGATGATAATGTCACCATTTGGATGCACAGCGACACCAGTGGGCCTCTGCAGCTGCCCGGGAGAACGGCCACGAACTCCAAACCGGCTCTGAAACTCTCCCTCGTTGGAGAAGATCTGGACAATCAAACAGAATATACCTACAGCAATCAATGCAATTTTGGAACATTAAGGTAATAGCCCCTTAAACTATTAATGTGCAATTCAATATTTCTTGACTTGAGCACCTATTGAAGTTGGTAATTGGGAATACATTGGTAATTGTCATAAATTTCCCAGTATCAGACCTGCCAACCTTTAAGCATTTTGTGTTGGAGCTCCACATTTTAACAATGGAGTATGCTGCTATGAGTTATCACTCAAAAATACACCAAAAGAAGATTGGCAGGTCTGCTTAGGGGTTGACACAAAGTTCACCTACGAATACTGACCTATTCAACCATTTATAAAAGGAGTATTTAACTCATACCTTTGAAAATGAAAGCAAAAATGACTGAAGAAATGTTTTAAAAGACTATAAATGCTAAGCCTAGATGCTCATGTTTGATCACATGGCAATTAAACATTCTTTTATCGAGAAAGAATTGCAATTTTTAGACATTGATGAAAAAGTGACTTCTAATCACCTGCACACACTGATTATTACTGTCTGCAATCAGGATACTTCCTGATGAGGCGGCTACACCCTGTAGATTGGTGAATTCACCTTTATTTCTTCCTTTTGTTCCTGTGGAATAAATAAATCATAAGAGACCAGACTGAAGACTATAGCAGTGCTGTAAGGAAAGAAGGATATGGTCTTATTCTCCAGATCCTTCCTTCCTAATAACAGATTGTCTGATTAAGGGGTTGTTGTGAGCCACAGTTATGTAACTCAAAGTGACTCAGAAAGCTGCTTGTACATAAGGATTGAGAAATAAAGCCCTGTTGGTGCAATAGATATGATTTTCACTTCATGCTATGTGGTCATTACTGACGACCCCATCGGTGGTATTAACAGGAGCGAAATCTGGTGATTGTTGTGCTTACCGATTCTGAAGATAAGATCATCTTCAATGGGATTTACTTTCTTCTTGGGTGTGCTGAACAAGCTCCCACCTCTCCGCACCCCTTTCTGTCGGCTCCTGCTACCCGGGGACTTGGCACTCCGTCTCCTTGCACCACCTTCACTGGAGCCCGTGGAGGCAGCGTTGGCTCCAGACGTGGTGGTGGGAGAATCGTCTGGAGAACCGATAACCTTCAGCCGGAAGGGGCTTCCTTTGATGTGCTGATCATAGAGTCTCAGCGCCAGATTAAAGTCTCCCTCCTTGTACAATGTGTACAGGAACTCATAGGTGCCATTCTTATGGTCCAAAATCTCTCCATCCATGACACTGCCATCAGGTGTGAAGACTTCTCCCGAGATGATAGCATTGCCTGACTTACAGAGGCCCCCTGACTTGTCTCTGGTGGTTATAATGATAGAGGTTGGCTGACCTACAATGCATTGCTGTAGGCCATCTCCTGAAGCCTCAGTCTGGCTGGCCACCGCATTGGTGGTGATAACCGCTCCCAGGTTGTGGATGGATTTACGAAGTCCTTCTACTTCCATTATGAGCTCCAGCTGATCATTCTCCTCAGGTTGGAGGGGAAGGCCCTGACTGGCCAGCTCGCTCAATCGCTCTCCAAAGTCTTTATGAGTCTGCAGAACAACAGCCTCACTTGCCCCATCCAACACCTCTCCTGTTTGACTACAGTTACTGCTGATATCAGTCTCCTCTTTAAGCAGAGTGTCTAACTGATTCTGTAGTACCTAAAACCATACAAACACATGAACCTTCTGCTTCTGAAATAAATAAACATAAATTCTATCATTTACTTGTAAATGCAATGTCCTGTGACTTGACAAACTGCACTAATCGCTGCACAACATGCTTCTGGATGAATGAATAAGATGTGTGCATGCATTCACACACACCTTCTGTTTTAATCCATAGGTGACTTCTAACTCCATGAGCAGGACACTCTTACGTGTGTCCAAGGTCTTGTGCAGCTCACTAAAGGAGGAGTGGATGTCCTCCTCGATAGAGTTCTTCTGAGTGCTCAGCTGCTGCAGGATGTCCTTCAGTGTCTGTACAGCATCTCTAATCTGGGGAAGCCTGGGTGATATGCAACCAATTCAGACAATCAAACAACTAACCAACGTTCCATACAGTAGAGAAAGTCAGATGGTTATTTGGTATACAGTTTGGATGAAATACATGTTTTAAAGGGGTCATATGAGGCTTTTAAAAGTTCATTATTTTGTTTATTGGGTGTAATAGAATAGGTTAACAGGCTTTAATGCTCAAAAAACACATTTTTTCCCACATACTGTACATTATTGCAGTACCTCTATTCCCAAAACCCAACACTGCGCATCACTCTGCGAACACCATCCCTGCTGTGAAGCATGGTGGTGGTAGCATCACATTATGAGGATGGATAGAGGAAACTACAAAACCTATTCCAGTCTGTGAGAGACTTGAGACTGGGGGACAGAGCTTCAGCTTCCAATACCCCTAAGCATTCTGACAAACTACACTGGAGTGGTTCAACACCAAAAGCCTGAATGTGTTCGAACGGTCCAGTCAAAGCAGAATCTACGGCAAGACTTGAAAATTGCTATTCACCAACAACCCTCTCCATCCAATCTAACAGAGCTCATGTGATTTTTACCAAGAAGAAAACAAAGCTGACTGAGACACATCCCAGAAGATTTGCAGCTACAATTGCAGCCAAAACTGATTCTACCAAGTACTGACCCAGCAGAGTGAAGATTTAGGCAACCAAGAAGTGTTTGTTTTTTTTATTTAACATTTGTGTTACAAATACGTTGCATCTTTGAATGTTAGATATACACTATAAGGCCAAATGTATGTGCACCCCTGAGAATTTCAAGTGAGAACATTGAGTCGTACCTGTTCTGAGCTGCAGTCAGTCTTTCGTGCAAAGCTGTTCGCTGTTGAGCCACAATTTTTTCCAGTGAATCTGTCGGGTGGTCGGCATGTTCCCTCACAATACACTCCTCACACACAGCACTCTCACACGGCACACAATAAAATGCTAGGGCCTAAAAATATATAGAAAACATAAATCAGATGAATAATGTTTACACAACTATAGGTGTGTGAGTGTCTGTGAGATCAGTGTGTATGAATTAGAAGAACACTGTTCCCTAACCTGTAATGCTAATGCATGATAAACCATTCTACTGATACAAGAGTAATAGGAACTTGCTAAGAAATCATAAAATTCATAAAGTGCTCTTATAAACTTACTTAATTTACTAATTCCCTACTTTTTTTATCCTGCTGACATTATCTTATTTAAACTGAACAAAATTATAAACGCAACACTTTTGTTTTTGGCCCCATTTTTCATGAGCTGAACTCAAAGATCTAAGACTTTTTCTACGTACACAAACGGCCTATTTCTCTCAAATATTGTTCACAAATCTGTCGAAATCTGTGTTAGTGAGCACTTCTCCTTTGCCAAGATAATCCATCCACCTCACAGGTGTGGCATATCAACATGCTGAATAGACAGCATGATTATTGCACAGGTGTGCCTGAGGCTGGCCACAATAAAAGGCCACTCTAAAATGTGCAGTTTTACTGTATTGGGGGGTCCGGAGGGGTCCGAAAAACAGTCAGTATCTGGTGTGACCACCATTTGCCTCATGCAGTGCAACACATCTCCTTCGCATAGAGTTGATCAGGTTGTTGATTGTGGCCTGTGGAATGTTGGTCCACTCCTCTTCAATGGCTGTGTGAAGTTGCTGGATATTGGCAGGAACTGGAACACGCTGTCGTATACGCCGATCCAGAGCATCCCAAACATGCTCAGTGGGTGACATGTCCGGTGAGTATGCTGGTCATGCAAGAACTGGGATGTTTTCAGCTTCCAGGAATTGTGTTCAGATCCTTGCAACATGGAGCCGTGCATTGTCATGCTGCAACATGAGGTGATGGTCGTGGATGAACGGCACAACAATGGGCCTCAGTATCTCATCACGGTATCTCTGTGCATTCAAAATGCCATCAATAAAATGCACCTGTGTTCGTTGTCCATAACATACGCCTGCCCATACCATAACCCCACCGCCACCATGGGCCACTCCATCCACAACGTTGACATCAGCAAACCGCTCACCCACACGACGCCACACACGCTGTCTGCCATCTGCCCTGTACAGTGAAAACCGGGATTCATCCATGAAGAGAACACCTCTCCAAAGTGCCAGACGCCGTCGAATGTGAGTATTTGCCCACTCAAGTCGGTTACGACGACGAACTGCAGTCAGGTTGAGACCCCGATGAGGACGACGAGCATGCAGATGAGCTTCCCCGAGACGGTTTCTGACAGTTTGTGCAGAAATTCTTTGGTTATGCAAACCGTTGTTGCAGCAGCTGTCCGGGTGGCTGGTCTCAGACGATCTTGGAGGTGAAGATGCTGGATGTGGAGGTCCTGGGCTGGTGTAGTTACACGTGGTCTGCAGTCGTGAGGCCGGTTGGATGTACTGCCAAATTCTCTGAAACGCCATTGGAGACGGCTTATGGTAGAGAAATGAACATTCAATTCACGGGCAACAGCTCTGGTGGACATTCCTGCAGTCAGCATGCCGACTGCACGCTCCCTCAAAACTTGCGACATCTGTGGCGTTGTGCTGTTTGATAAAACTGCACATTTTAGAGTGGCCTTTTATTGTGGCCAGCCTATGGCACACCTGTGCAATAATCATGCTGTCTAATCAGCATCTTGATATGCCACACCTGTGAGGTGGATGGATTATCTCGGCAAAGGAGAAGTGCTCACTAACACAGATTTCGACAGATTTGCGAACAATATTTGAGAGAAACAGGCCTTAGATCTTTGAGTTCAGCTCATGAAAAATGGGGGTTAAAAACAAAAGTGTTGCGTTTAGAATTTTGTTCAGTATATATATATTTATTTATTTATTTTAGTTGAGTAAGTCCAACAGGTGACTGTCTTTGGCTCAGAGGTTAGAGGAAAAGTTTTCATCCATTTGAGGATGCACTGATTTTCCTTATAAATGGAGGCCACAGCTGAGTTCTGAGTACACACTGTCTGATTTATTTTTCTAGGGCAGAAATATCACAGTCACAGGAGACATAGTCTAAACCACTTTAGCCATGCTATCACTGTGTGTGTGTGTGTGTGTGTGTGTGTGTGTGTGTGTGTGTGTGTGTGTGTGTGTGTGTGTGTGTGTGTGTGTGTGTGTACACACTCCTACTTTTCCTTTATGTTGAGAGCAAACTGTTCCTTTGCCAGGAAAAGCCTCCAGAACGGTACATTCCTCACTGCTGCTGTCTGGAGAACCTTGTTGTGCCTCCATGTGGTTTGGAGGGAGACTAACGCAGACTAGCGCAGACTAGCACAGTGAGTGCAGACTGACATCAGAATCGTGAAACAGAGAAAATAAATCATTATTCTTTGGTGTAAGGCAGTGGGAAAACAAAGTCATCAGTATTTCAGCTGAAACACACAAAGGACCAAAAGTCTGAGTCCAAGTCTGAGTCATTAGTTAATTTAAATTTCTGTTTTTTCCGCCTAACAAAACTATACAGTAACAGAAGAAACCTGTGACTGTAGTGATGAATGGACATAAAGCTACGAAAGAAAGTTTTATTATTATTATTATTATTATTATTATTATTATTATTATTATTATTATTATTATATAAAATGTGTGTAAGACATTTAGTGCACAAACATAACACCTGTGTAGTAAATAAAGAAATAAAAGTAGATTAAAAACTAAATAAACGGATAAAAAGTAAATAAAGAAATTATATGCAACGGGGTAAATTTACAATGTGGTGATTTGGATCAAATGTAAATGAAGCGCTCCGGAGCGGCACATCAGAAGAGTTCTAAGAGTGTGTGATTGGCCGTGCTCTCTGGGTGGGAGGGGCATACTTTCACTCCCCTGTCAATCACAGCGACACTAGCCAATCGTGAGGGTCTGTGAGCTCATGTGAAAGAGGGCAGATAGCTTTCCTCAGAGTGTGTTAGCGGCATTTCAGAAAGATGAGCTGCTGTATGATCGGGGAAGCTGGGGACTGGCCAAGACCACATCCAAAACAACAAAGACTAAAAATGTAAATTAGCACAAAAAATCGAACAATTCCAGGAAATGGAAGTCTGTAAGACATGTTTCTTACCTTTAATATGAACTACAGGGTGTGTGTTTGCACTAATGTTCACTGTGCAGTTTATCTGATCCACTGAAGACACAGAGTTTTACAGGCCAAATATAATCTCCCCTCATCTTACACTCGGCCCTGTGGGGGACATAGGATATAAACACACACACACACACACACACACACACACACACACACACACACACACACCTATAAACTCTGCAGGACTATTTACTGACTTCAGGTTCATCAAAATTCTAAACATGGCATCAAAGCAGGAACTTTTTGGAAAAGGCACAAAAATTCCACACAGATTAAGATGAAGTTTTTCTCCCTCACACCAGCATTATACTGACACTCACACACCTCTCTCTCTCTCTCTCTCTCTCTCTCTGTTCCTGAGCTGAGTGAAGTGCTCAGGGTAGGTTTTATTCGAATTTAAGATCCAGTGTTCGATTTCTGTTTCAGTTTCTATTTCAGTTTGTTTCTGAATCCATGAAAGTGAAGGATGAGTTTATGTTTGGGAATTACAAGTCCAAGGGGGACATGTTGCATGTTCTGAGATGCTTTTCTGCTCATGATGGTTGTAAAGAGTGGTTATTAGAGCTACTGTAGCTTCCTGTCAGCTTGAACCAGTCTGGCCATTTTCATCAACAAGGTGTTTCCACCTGCAGATCTTCTGCTAACTGGAAGCTTCTTGTTTTTCACACCATTCTGTGTAAACTGTGTGTGAAAATCTCAGAAGATCAGCAGTTTCTGGCCTACAAAAAGCAGACGACCACATCGGGTTCCACTCCTGTCAGCTAAGAACAGGAATCTGCCTCTACACAAACTACAGATAAACCCAAGTGCAATGTCCAGATGATTCAGCTCATTAAGCTCCAGGCTTGATTTGTGAATTTTGCTGCCTAATGAGAGTTAGTGTTATTGACATGTTGGCCAGTCACTCTCTCCTTATCAATACTGATTATTTTAGTCATCATTCAGGGGAAAGTCTTAGTCAATAACTTTATTTGTTGTACATTTCTGTGCAATCACACTAGGAGTGGCAAATTCGGAACCAGCATTTAATTTTGAACCATCTTTAGTGTTTAATTTTCCTTTTAAAAAGATAACAGAGGACAGAAAACAGACTAGTACAGGAAAGACCTAATGCCACCCAGCAGTCAGGTGGATTTAGATTTATTGATAATGAATCCCCCGGGGCCGGGGCAGGATATGCACTTCACATGATCACTTCACATGAGCAGATGGAGCATTAGCATTGTAGCACACATGCTAGTCAGAGTAGCATAAACAAAAAGTCTTATAACATCACTGAGGAGAGTATGACTGACATGTCATACAGCCGGAGCTCATCAGTAAGATGGATTTCTAGATGGATATTTATCAGGATTGTATACAGCAGGGGAACTGTGGAGTAAAACATGAAGAGTGAAATGGCTTGAACGTTAATTCTGTTTGCGTTCATGCAGAAAGCAGAATGTGTGAATCAGCAAGAGGACAACGCTTACAGGTTTGATTCTTCATTACATGTCACTGCAAAACTGTGTCTTTTTTTATGTGACATGAAAACGTGTCTGAATTTAGGCCAAGGATGTGCGGTGTGTCAGATACGTGGAAATGAGAATGTACGGCATCTGTGAGGTTTGAGAGCGATATTGAACAGCAGGGTTTCAACAGTAAGTCTGAGGCTGAAGAAGTCTGAGGCTGAATATCTGACACATGTGAAGCAGGAAACACTGCACTGAGCTGCTCATCAGGAACGTCAGGAGGAAAGACAGCCGACATATTAGTGTGTGTTTAAATCAGATCCCTGCAATAATCCTTTCAGCTTAAGTGCATATGTGAGCATCCATCTCTACCTCCTCCATCTCTACCTCTTCCATCTCGACCTCCTCTATCTCCTCTCCTCCATCTCCTCTCCTTCATCTCCACCTCTTCCTCCTCCTTCTCCTCCTCTGATCATCACTCGCCCCCATGCCTCGCTTCCCAGGGCAACATGGTAGCACAGATGCTGCTGCTTGCGCAATACAGACTCTCTCCATCCCTCACTCTGTGTGTGTGTGTGTGTGTGTGTGTGTGTGTGTGTGTGTGTGTGTGTGTGTGTGTGTGTGAAACATCTTACCTTTTCTCCATAGCTCCTTTGCTTCAGAGATGTAGATGATGCCGAGGCTCGCTGCTTTATCCCTCATACAGACTCCCATTTCCCTGATACTCGGGGTGGAGGCCTGTTTTCCTCTCTCTCTCTCTCTCTCTCTCTCTCTCTCTCTCTCTCTCTCTCTCTCTCCTCCCCCCTTCCTCCTTATGCACTACAGTGACACAAGCAGATCACACACTCAGCGACACCACCAGGCCGGCAGTGGGAGGAGCCTGTCTCCGGGCTACGGCTCAGCACCCAATCAGAGCTCAGAGAGTCCAGTCTGATTGGTTCTGCTTTCAGTGAGCGCATGTTGTTCTCTCTGTCTAGCTTGATCTTCTCCACTGCTGTCTGTCTCCTGTCTCTCTGTTCACACTGCTCTCTCAGATACAGTCATAAATATATGCAGGTGTAGACTGGGGTGAAGGAGTAATGAGTCACAGAACCGATGGTGGTTTTAGAGATTATTTGAGGGCTTAAGTGTAGCAAAGAAAAAAAAAATCAACAGTTTGACAGTGAAAGTATTAAAGTTTATATCATTACATCATGAGGTCTCCACTGATCTGATAAAGCACTTTAGAATAGAATTAACTGTCACACTCATGTTGAAAGGCTAAAGCAGTCCATCTGGAAGGTGTTCTGAGTGAAATCTCGTACAGAACCGGGTCAGATGTTAGGGACGGACTGGTACCATCACTGCCTTTCAACTGTGTGTATTATGAGCGGTGAACAATGCACAAAGCACACACTCACTGCTGGACATGAACACACCATGATATGACACGACCTTTCTGATTTATACTGAGACATAACAATACCATTTCCAAAATCCTGATTTGTACTTGACTTCTGATTCAACATTCCTGTCTGCTGATGGAGATAACAGTCAGATCGTTACTCTGCTCAACTCACTCGTATCAAGTAGATTTTTTTATACCAGGGGTAATCAGCTAAAATTTATAACGGTCCAGTTACAAAACAATTCATTACTTATAAAAGTCTGGATAAGTGAGCAACATGACTGCGACCGTGTAATGCTTAACTGTGTAAAAACCTATAATTTATACAAAATTATGTGATTGGTTAAACAAGAACAGAGGATCTGGTACAGAAACCACACTGGTTCATGTTTCGAAAAGTTTTTTGTTTTTTTTCTCCCCCATATGTTCTTCTACAGGCATTTTGAAACCCCCCGCTGTGTCCTTATCCAGACCGCGGTCCGGTCCCCCACTTCACATGGCAGTCAACTGGATGTTGGGGAAACTAATTCAGAATCATTTCTAAATAAGTTATGCACAAGTCAAAAACTGTGTGCACTGAATGTTGAATGAACATCCTGTGGCCACAAGATGGCAGAAGGTCCTAAAATGTTAAAGAAAAGAAATGGCACTGTGTTTTATGCCCCGGAGAAGAATTAAATTTTTATTCTTTTATATTTGCAATGCTGTTTTCACAAAGCAACAATGCAGGAGAGAAAATTATATCAAAGTCAGTGACACTTTTACCTCAGAGTGTGTTGGATGGAGTGCGTGTTAGATGGAGTGTGTGTTGGATGGAGTGTGTGTGTTAGATGGAGTGCGTGTGTTAGATGGAGTGCGTGTGTTAGATGGAGTGTGTGTTGGATGGAGTGTGTGTGTTAGATGGAGTGTGTGTGTTAGATGGAGTGCGTGTGTTAGATGGAGTGTGTGTGTTGGATGGAGTGTGTGTTGGATGGAGCGCGTGTTGGATGGAGTGTGTGTGTTAGATGGAGTGTGTGTTGGATGGAGAGTGTGTTGGATGGAGTGCGTGTTAGATGGAGTGTGTGTGTTAGATGGAGTGTGTGTGTTAGATGGAGTGTGTGTTGGATGGAGTGTGTGTTGGATGGAGTGTGTGTGTTAGATGGAGAGCGTGTTAGATGGAGTGCGTGTTGGATGGAGTGTGTGTGTTGGATGGAGTGCGTGTTAGATGGAGTGTGTGTGTTAGATGGAGTGTGTGTGTTAGATGGAGTGCGTGTGTTAGATGGAGTGTGTGTTGGATGGAGTGTGTGTTAGATGGAGAGCGTGTTAGATGGAGTGCGTGTTGGATGGAGTGTGTGTGTTGGATGGAGTGCGTGTTAGATGGAGTGTGTGTGTTGGATGGAGTGCGTGTGTTAGATGGAGTGTGTGTGTTGGATGGAGTGCGTGTGTTAGATGGAGTGTGTGTGTTGGATGGAGTGCGTGTGTTAGATGGAGTGTGTGTGTTGGATGGAGTGTGTGTGTTAGATGGAGTGCGTGTTGGATGGAGAGTGTGTTGGATGGAGTGTGTGTGTTAGATGGAGTGTGTGTGTTAGATGGAGTGCGTGTGTTAGATGGAGTGTGTGTTGGATGGAGTGTGTGTGTTAGATGGAGTGTGTGTGTTAGATGGAGTGCGTGTTGGATGGAGAGTGTGTTGGATGGAGTGTGTGTGTTAGATGGAGTGTGTGTGTTAGATGGAGTGCGTGTGTTAGATGGAGTGTGTGTTGGATGGAGTGCGTGTGTTAGATGGAGTGTGTGTTGGATGGAGTGTGTGTGTTAGATGGAGTGCGTGTTGGATGGAGAGTGTGTTGGATGGAGCGCGTGTTGGATGGAGTGCGTGTTAGATGGAGTGTGTGTTGGATGGAGTGTGTGTGTTAGATGGAGTGCGTGTGTTAGATGGAGTGTGTGTTGGATGGAGTGTGTGTGTTAGATGGAGTGCGTGTTGGATGGAGAGTGTGTTGGATGGAGCGTGTGTTGGATGGAGTGTGTGTTAGATGGAGTGTGTGTGTTAGATGGAGTGTGTGTGTTAGATGGAGTGTGTGTTGGATGGAGTGTGTGTGTTAGATGGAGTGTGTGTTGGATGGAGAGTGTGTGTTGGATGGAGTGTGTGTGTTAGATGGAGTGTGTGTTGGATGGAGTGTGTGTGTTAGATGGAGTGTGTGTTGGATGGAGAGTGTGTGTTGGATGGAGTGTGTGTGTTAGATGGAGTGTGTGTGTTGGATGGAGTGTGTGTTAGATGGAGTGCGTGTTGGATGGAGAGTGTGTTGGATGGAGAGTGTGTTGGATGGAGTGTGTGTGTTGGATGGAGTGTGTGTTGGATGGAGTGTGTGTGTTGGATGGAGTGTGTGTTAGATGGAGTGTGTGTGTTGGATGGAGTGTGTGTTGGATGGAGTGTGTGTGTTGGATGGAGTGTGTGTTAGATGGAGTGTGTGTTGGATGGAGTGTGTGTTAGATGGAGTGCGTGTTGGATGGAGAGTGTGTTGGATGGAGAGTGTGTTGGATGGAGTGTGTGTGTTGGATGGAGTGTGTGTTGGATGGAGTGCGTGTTGGATGGAGTGTGTGTGTTGGATGGAGTGTGTGTTGGATGGAGTGTGTGTGTTGGATGGACTGTGTGTTAGATGGAGTGCGTGTTGGATGGAAAGTGTGTTGGATGGAGTGTGTGTTAGATGGAGTGTGTGTTAGATGGAGTGTGTGTGTTAGATGGAGTGCGTGTTGGATGGAGTGCGTGTTGGATGGAGTGCGTGTTAGATGGAGTGTGTGTGTTAGATGGAGTGCGTGTTAGATGGAGTGCGTGTTAGATGGAGTGCGTGTGTTGGATGGAGTGTGTGTTGGATGGAGTGCGTGTTGGATGGAGTGTGTGTGTTGGATGGAGTGTGTGTGTTAGATGGAGTGTGTGTGTTGGATGGAGTGTGTGTGTTGGATGGAGTGTGTGTTGGATGGAGTGTGTGTGTTGGATGGAGTGTGTGTTGGATGGAGTGTGTGTGTTGGATGGAGTGCGTGTTGGATGGAGTGCGTGTTAGATGGAGTGCGTGTTAGATGGAGTGCGTGTGTTGGATGGAGTGTGTGTTGGATGGAGTGTGTGTGTTGGATGGAGTGTGTGTTGGATGGAGTGTGTGTGTTGGATGGAGTGTGTGTGTTGGATGGAGTGTGTGTGTTGGATGGAGTGTGTGTTGGATGGAGTGTGTGTTGGATGGAGTGTGTGTTGGATGGAGTGTGTGTGTTGGATGGAGTGTGTGTTGGATGGAGTGTGTGTGTTGGATGGAGTGTGTGTGTTGGATGGAGTGTGTGTGTTGGATGGAGTGTGTGTGTTGGATGGAGTGTGTGTGTTAGATGGAGTGTGTGTTGGATGGAGTGTGTGTGTTGGATGGAGTGTGTGTTGGATGGAGTGTGTGTTAGATGGAGTGCGTGTTAGATGGAGTGTGTGTGTTGGATGGAGTGCGTGTTGGATGGAGTGCGTGTTGGATGGAGTGCGTGTTGGATGGAGTGTGTGTTAGATGGAGTGTGTGTGTTGGATGGAGTGTGTGTGTTGGATGGAGTGTGTGTGTTGGATGGAGTGTGTGTTGGATGGAGTGTGTGTTAGATGGAGTGCGTGTTAGATGGAGTGCGTGTTAGATGGAGTGCGTGTTAGATGGAGTGTGTGTGTTGGATGGAGTGCGTGTTGGATGGAGTGCGTGTTAGATGGAGTGTGTGTTGGATGGAGTGTGTGTGTTGGATGGAGTGTGTGTGTTGGATGGAGTGTGTGTTGGATGGAGTGTGTGTGTTGGATGGAGTGTGTGTTAGATGGAGTGCGTGTTAGATGGAGAGCGTGTTAGATGGAGTGCGTGTTAGATGGAGTGTGTGTGTTGGATGGAGTGCGTGTTGGATGGAGTGCGTGTTGGATGGAGTGTGTGTGTTGGATGGAGTGTGTGTTGGATGGAGTGTGTGTGTTGGATGGAGTGTGTGTGTTGGATGGAGTGTGTGTGTTGGATGGAGTGCGTGTTAGATGGAGTGTGTGTGTTGGATGGAGTGTGTGTTGGATGGAGTGTGTGTTGGATGGAGTGTGTGTTAGATGGAGTGTGTGTTAGATGGAGTGTGTGTGTTGGATGGAGTGTGTGTGTTGGATGGAGTGTGTGTGTTGGATGGAGTGTGTGTTGGATGGAGTGTGTGTTGGATGGAGTGTGTGTTGGATGGAGTGTGTGTGTTGGATGGAGTGTGTGTTGGATGGAGTGTGTGTTGGATGGAGTGTGTGTTGGATGGAGTGCGTGTTAGATGGAGTGTGTGTGTTGGATGGAGTGCGTGTTAGATGGAGTGCGTGTTAGATGGAGTGTGTGTGTTGGATGGAGTGCGTGTTGGATGGAGTGCGTGTTAGATGGAGTGTGTGTGTTGGATGGAGTGTGTGTTGGATGGAGTGTGTGTGTTGGATGGAGTGTGTGTTAGATGGAGAGCGTGTTAGATGGAGTGCGTGTTAGATGGAGTGTGTGTGTTGGATGGAGTGCGTGTTGGATGGAGTGCGTGTTGGATGGAGTGTGTGTGTTGGATGGAGTGTGTGTTGGATGGAGTGTGTGTTGGATGGAGTGTGTGTTGGATGGAGTGTGTGTTAGATGGAGTGTGTGTTAGATGGAGTGTGTGTGTTGGATGGAGTGTGTGTGTTGGATGGAGTGTGTGTTGGATGGAGTGTGTGTTGGATGGAGTGTGTGTGTTGGATGGAGTGTGTGTTGGATGGAGTGTGTGTTGGATGGAGTGTGTGTTGGATGGAGTGCGTGTGTTGGATGGAGTGCGTGTCGGATGGAGTGTGCGTGTCGGATGGAGAGTGTGTTGGATGGAGTGTGTGTTGGATGGAGTGTGTGTTGGATGGAGTGTGTGTTGGATGGAGTGTGTGTTGGATGGAGTGTGTGTGTTGGATGGAGTGCGTGTCGGATGGAGTGCGTGTCGGATGGAGTGTGCGTGTCGGATGGAGAGTGCGTGTCGGATGGAGAGTGCGTGTCGGATGGAGAGTGTGTGTGTTGGATGGAGTGTGTGTGTTAGATGGAGTGTGTGTGTTGGATGGAGTGTGTGTGTTGGATGGAGAGTGCGTGTCGGATGGAGAGTGTGTTGGATGGAGTGTGTGTTGGATGGAGTGTGTGTTGGATGGAGTGTGTGTTGGATGGAGTGTGTGTTGGATGGAGTGTGTGTGTCGGATGGAGTGTGTGTCACATAAACATGGTGTATACTTTCAGGGATCATTTTTATCGTATCTAACTAAGAAATGTGATTTGAAGGTGTTCCCCAGGCCGTACAGGTGACCCCCCGAAAGCCCCGTGGAGGTCAGGGTGCTCCTGTGTGCCGTCTGATTTCCCCCTCAGTTACATATTTAAATATACTGGTTTTTTTTAACAATTTAACTGAAACTAAAATGAAATACATCTTCAGTATCTCTTATTTTGAGTGAGTCGACTGAACTGAAAACTCTGTCCTCTAAAGCCAATACCATCCTGGACTAGTTTATGATTCGACTGATTTCATTTATATTTAGACAGAAAATACAGCACCTTATTCATTTTTGTGAAATATGAACTATAATAATAATAATAATAATAATAATAATAATAATAATAAATCAACAAATGTATCAAGCCTCATAATTCATCTTTATTGTCATATTGTAAGCAATGTTTTCATTGGTTGGGACTGAAAATAAGAAGAAATTATACAGAACTGTGCAAAAGTTTTAGACACATGCAAAGAAACGCTGTAGAGCAAAGATTCCTTCAAAATAACGAAATTAAATGTTTCTACATTTTTTTTAAAAATACAGTAAAGAGCAGTAAACATCAGTAAATGAAACAATGTGAATATTTGGTGTGACATAAAAATAAAAATATACGGTGCAATGTGTGCAGTTTTATAAGGAAATGAGCTGGTAAGTTTTATTGAGCATCTTGCAGAACCAGACACAGTTCTTCTGGACACTTTGACTTTCGCACTCGCTTCTTATTTCTGCAGTGAAACCCAGCAGCCTTCATTGTGTTTACTGTCTGAAAAGTGTCTCTTACTGTAATACGCTGCTTTCTTTAATCACATACAAACATTTTCCTGTAACATTTCATTTTGTGCTAGAAAACTAATGTTTGGGAATCTAAAATGTTTTTTGTACTGAATTGATCATGTAGACGTCATAAAATAAAACATCTATAACAAAGTTTGTACTAAAAAAAATAGGGTGTCTAAAACTTTTGCACAGTGCTGTATATGTAAAAGCAGTTATGAGCAGTTATTAGCGTTTACAGCTGTTTGGGATTTTTGCTGCTTTTTGACACACAAAGTAAAGGTTGGTGTCACACCTGGCGTCGTTCCACAGGACTTCATCTGGAGAATAAATCAGCAATTAGTAAAAACTAGGACGAAAAACTTCTTTGCATTTCAACAAAAGTGTTTTTCCTTTGTAGAGAATCTGGACTGCACTCTGAGCTCATCATTATTTTAAGTATAATATAATTGTTGCTCATGTGATTACCTCCGTAGTTCATTTCCAAGCAGCGTTCAGCTCCGTCTGCATTATTCGGCTCTCCTGAATGCCAGGCGCTGAAATCGAACAGTGAGCCGTCGCTCCACAGCCAGATAGATTCCTGGGAAAAGATGAAGGATCACTGGATCAACAAAATGCAATTCTACAATCTGATTATACGTCTTTATATAATTACAGAATTATTAAGATATTTTATATTGGAATGTTTGAAAATAAGATCATTAAAAAACGGCTCAAATTCACTCAACAATGTAAACTTGATCATCACCAGTGATTTCACTTTATTTTTCATATTTGTTTACTGGTTGTGCTGCAATTTAATTTATTTTACAGTTCTTTTGGAGACCCTTTCATCCAAACAACAGCACAGAGTTCAACAGTTTTATCCAATTTAATCCAATGACAGTTTGTAACAGTAGATATTGTCGCAGCGCAGCTTCACAGAGACATGGATGTAGATTTAGATCAGAGGTGATGGTGGTGAGTTAATTCTCTCTCTGAGATGGCATGAGGAAGAAACCCTGAGAAGAACCAGACTGAAAGGGAACCCATCCTCTTCTAATGTGAATATAAATCATTGCAGTGTGTAGAAGAGTGAAGACACACGGTAGTGAGTTTTGTGTGCAGGATGTTCAGTGTGAGCAGATTGTGAATAAAAGTCCTGGGACAGTCTTTATGAGCAGCTCTGCAGGATCCGTTTCATTTTTTGAGGAATAACAGAAAGAAGAAAAAGTAAACTACCTGAACTGCATCCTGAGCTCCGATCCAGGTGCGTTTGTAGCTGCCAGAGATTTTCCCCATTCTCTTAAGAAGAAAGTGTGTTTGATTACTGTGCACAGATGCAAGGTTTCCTCCCAAGAGCTGACAGTATTGCTGCCAAGATAAAGGAGAAAAATCAGAAATAAATGATAAGGTATAAACAAATAAATAATCAATGATACGAGGTGGCAAACAGATTATTTTTGAGTAAATCAGTTATGAATTCTAGTTCTAATGGCATCGTTTACTGACGAATAAAAACTAAACGCTGAATACCTCGGCTTCTGCCCATGGTTTTACTTCAGTTACGTATTTATAGCACTTTCTCCCAAATCCTGTCCAACCATTGGTGCATTTTTGTACATCTGTTGATAATAATAATAATAACAATAACAACAACAACAACAATAATAATAATAATAATAATAATAATAATAATAATAATAATAGACAGTGATATGACTTACATGAAGCTTCATATCCACTGAAAGCCAGCGTAACAAGGACAAAGACAACTAAAATCTTCATTTTGGTAAAAACCTTTGGGACAGAAATATAATATGACATATAACATTACATATAAAATGTAAATAATATCTGTACCCAGTATAATGCAGGAAATCTCCATATGTGTATAAAAAGTTAAATCTCATACCAGGTTGGTCACCAGGGTCGTCACGGTCTTCACCACAGTAAGTGAGATTCTGGTAAAGATGTTTTCGGACTAAAATGAAGCGTCGGCTTTTATACCCATCATTATCATTACCATCAACTCTTATAGTGAAGCAGCACACCAATGAGGAGAACTTCGGACATTATCAAGTCTATATTTGGTAAAAATATTTCTTATATCTGAATGACACTGTGCTTTTTCACTTCCTCAGTTTTCTGGCTACCAAATGCAGTCCAGTGGTGTGTGGCTAATTTTCTGCTAAATGCTAACGCTCATACAGTTTACAGATTGTTTAGGTTTTAATTTGAAGCTAAAGATATTTTTGCTAAAGTGACAAATCAACAATGTTAAGGCTTTTATCGTTTTTTTTTATAAATGTAAATAGTTGTAACTGCGAATGATTGGAAATGATTTAAAAACACAGAACACATTCATTAATATTGAAGCAGACTCGGACCGGAGGAAGGACTCGTGCAGTAAATATATTTCCATCATTATTTGATTTAACACGTTCACTTTAACATGCTTTACTACTTCACATAAGGTTTACTGTAAGATATAATGATCTACAGTACATTAATAATGTTTCTGAAGAATTTAAGTATTTCCACACTGTAGATAAAGTTCTACTTCACAGATCAGCATTAGGTTTCATTCCTGAAGACTCCACTACCAAGAACTGTTTGTGTTTCATTATTTTTCATCAAAATGGATTCTCCAATAAATGTATGCTGTGTATTGTTAATATATTTTGCACATGATATCACTTGGATGAAATACACTATATAGCCAAAAGTATGTGCCCCCCCTGACCATCACACTGATATGTGGTTCAACTCCAAACTGTTACCACAAACTCAGAAGCACACAGTTGTACAGAACGTCTCTGTACGCTGTAGCTTTACAGTTTCCCTTCACTGGAACTAAGAGACCCGAACCTGTTCCAGCACGACATACGGTGCACAAAGCGAGCTCCATGAAGACATGGTGTGTGAAGGTTGGAAGAAGGTAGAAGAACAGGATTGTGTCCTGCACAGAGCCCTGACCTCAACCCCACTGAACACCTTTGGGATGAACTGGAACTGGAGCCTCCTCACATCAACATCAGCTCCTGACCTCAACCTCACTAATGCTCTTGTAGCTGAATGAACACAAATCCCCACAGCCACGCCCCAAAATCTAGTGGAAAGCCTTCCCAGAAGAGCACAAGCACACATGGATGTGATGATCAGGGGTGCAGATACATTTGCCTATGTAGTGTATAATATGGTGTCAGTATTTTATAACTAGAACTAACAGAATTTACATTTACAGCATCACATTTATACATCTGAGCAGTTGAGGGTTAAGGGCCTTGTTCAAGGGCCCAACTGTGGCAGCTTGGTGGTGCTGGGATTTGAACTCATGACCTTCCAAGCAGTAGCTCAACGTCTTCACCACTGAGCTACCACTGCCCAGAATATTCAGATAGGTTTTCAAAAAAGCATGTCTTTTATCAGAAAAATAATCAAATAGCACATAATTTATTTACAAATAATAAATATTACGGGGTAATTTTTTTTTTTTAACAGAATAGAGAGCACTTTATTGATCCCCAAGGGGAAATTTGTTACTATAGTAACTTATCGTTATTAATAATTTTATTCGTTATTAAAACAGTAAGTCTCAGAACATTTGGATCTTGATGTGGCTCTCAGAATGTTTTTAACAGAAAGTTTGAGACGTTTGTGCAAATTCATGAAGAAAAAAAAAAAAGAGGAAGTAATGTTGTTGTGCAATGCGGTGATTGTGAGTGTTTCATGATGATTTCACATTCTTGTGTAAAAAACGACTATTTCTTAACTCACAATTATTTTCCGAATGTAAACAATGTGACCTGAGCAGCAGATACACGTCTTAGCCCTGAGTTCAAGTAGCCCATTTGCTAAGTAATAAAATATTGTAACTCAGCCTCCTCTATCTGATTTTATAAATACGATGTATTCTTGAAAATTGATAGCTTATAACATCGATGTAAATGGATTATCTGAAGTGCAGTGTTTTATATTTTATATCAGAAAGGTTATTCTGGAGAATATTATTTCTTTATTGTGTTAGTCCACAGCTTCACCTTCAGCTGTCAGGTGCTAGAGAAGTGCAGGTCGACTTTATTGCAACAGGTAACGGATCCTAATCTATATCCAGAAACTAAAGAGTCAGACTTGAGAGGGAAAAAAAACTAAACCAAAAACCAGATGAACCAAAACAGGATTGAAACCAGAACAAAATCTAAAAGTTCTGGTTGCGACGAGGAAAATTTTATTGTTTAGCATTTTCTTGTTTCCACTTCAGATGTACTTTGAACAGAATTACTCTGAATGAAACAATATTAATGTGAATTTGAATAATTGTTCAAATAAAGGTTGTCCCCTGTCAGCACTGGGCCCTGCACACTCACGAGACCTGCGTCTGTGACCTGCGTCTGTGACCTGTGTCTGTGACCTGCGTCTGTGACCGGCGTCTGTGACCTGTGTCTGTGACCTGCGTCTGTGACCGGCGTCTGTGACCTGTGTCTGTGACCTGCGTCTGTGACCGGCGTCTGTGACCGGCGTCTGTGACCGGCGTCTGTGACCGGCGTCTGTAACCTGCGTCTATCAGTGTTATTTATTCAAGAGTTTTCCATCATGGACACAAAGCCGTTAGCAAAACTGATCCATGTAGCTGTGATGTGAATCACATAAAAATATCCTTGAGGGTTTTTTCTTTGGTCTCATATTAGACGTTACTGGTACTGAGACTGTTTGGGTCCAGACTGATGAGTCGGCAGGTGAGTCAGTGTGTTTGTTTTGGTTAGTAACCTGATGTTAGTAACCTAATGTTCCCCTGTGTCATTAGCGCACACACACACACACACACACACACACACACACACACACACACACACACACACACATCTGAGGTCAAGGACAAAAGCTGTATTTGATGTGTTTAAACACTGGCTCTGGAGTGTGTGCTCATTTATCATTTGCACTTTTTAGTTTAAATGAATTCAGAATTATTTTGCATTCAAGAAATTTTTTTTTTCGTGGCATCTAAATGAAACAGAGTCACTGAGATCCTCAGAAATAAACATAAAAACATCACAGTCTTTGAAAATGTTATACTGTTCCTGTGGGAATATGTTTTCCATATGTTTTATGTTTTGTAGGCTGTGTAGTGTTCCTTTATTTTTGGCTTTAAAACAATAAATATTACAGAAAGCTTGCGTAGTTCTGCTTATTTTAAGAATTTAATAATATTTTAATCGCCCAAAATTTATTTCTGCATATTTTGATCCCAGAGTCAATATATTTTGAAAAAATGTTTTTTATGAAAAAGTGACTTAATTTCCTAAACACACAGATTAACACACGGACCGTTTTAAACTAATGATTATATATTAATTAATGTCCAGAGTTCACATTGCATTATGGGTACAGCATGTTGCCACATTTCCCACAAAATGAGTCCTGAGCTGCTCATATTGATTTTCCTGAGTTAATAATCACCCAGACATCGTCTCATCTGTCCTTCTGCAGCATAAATCTGAGCAGTGACGGGTTTCTATCAGCTATAAAGACAGACCTTACAGTATTGAATGGTGTAGAGCTGAACAGCAGGGTGACGATCGGTGTTTAAGTGTCCTGCTCTTCAACATGAAGTTTCTCCTCTTCCTCAGCGTGTGTATGTGTGGAGCGCTGGTTCAGGCAAATACTGATTATGATGATGAAGATGATGTAGTAAGTATACAGTCCTGGGATTATTTATGCTTTTCTACCTGGTCAGGATTAAAACAACGACTCTTATTTATTCTCTCTCTCTCTCTCTCTCTCTCTCTCTCTCTCTCTCTCTCTCTCTCTGTAGGATGTAAAAACACCACCGGTAAGTCTGTCTTTAACTTCTGATCTAATTAAATTAAAGACATGATTAAAAATGGAATATTTCTACACTCTCAGAAAAACATTCCTTAACTGCCTTTCCTTGTCCTTGGGGCAGTACCGTTATCTTTTATACCTTTACACTGTATATTTCACCTGGTAATGTGGATATACAGTACCGACCTTTAAAAAAGATGTAAACAAAATGCACCCTTATTTTTCTAAGAGCGCAGTATTGATATTACAACAGATTTTAACATTCAAATAAAATCCCAATAACCCAAGCGTCAAGCATCTTTTCTTTTCTTTTATTTATTTTACTTTTGAAACTGAACATTTACAGGCCAACATCTGAACTCCAGACAAGAATCCATCGACGTTCAGTGCTATAATTACAACCATTTTCACCCAATCATTGTTTTATATAAGTTCTCTAAGAGCCTCTAATCAGTGTGTTTCAGGAGGCTCACGCTTCACATATAAAATAAAATATAGTTTACGGATAAATAAAGACACGCTAAAAGATTTTACATGTTGCCTGTAAAGAAACCCAAGACTGAAATTAAATTGTGTCTGTAAACTCCTCAACTTATTAAATGACATTTTCCGAATATTTCTTAGCCCAAGGTTGATATCACAGATCCTCGAGGTCACAGGCCTGTTTCCAGGGGTCGTGAGGTCTACACACCTGGGGTGGCTCCGCCTCCTGTTAGCGGACGTGGAAGTTACGGACCGCGACCCACTGCAGCAACATCGAGACAGGTTCAGGAGGAGAAGAAGGAAATTATTGAGAGTGGGGGATGCATACATGCTTCAGAGGCAATGGTAAAGTCTATACTCTAATAATTATGCACATTTTAAATGAGCTTTTTCTCACAGTAACATTTCTGAGCTATACTTTGTTCTCAAATTGATTCTAAAGGAGAAATGTTGGTAAAAGTTTTAGTGACCCCACCTTTTCCTGAGGATTTGGTGTTCCAGGTTAGAATTTTGGTATTAAAGTATAATATAAACCCCAATTAACTCGAATGTTCAGTTTTCACTCATAAAACATTAATTTAAAGAAACATATTTCTTTTTAGAAACATATTAGGTGTAAATCACCTTCCTCCAGTGTCCAGTATACATGATTACACAGATTTTAATTACTCAGTTAAGTGTAGCTCCTCACAATCCAACAGACTGAGTTTTAAAAAAGACTAACAAAAATGATTAGCTTTATTTTTTTGAAGCTTTTGTTCAGAGTTAAAAGGACCTAAAAGGTTTGTGAATATTTTACACACTGCAGGTATTTTTCAGCATTTATATTTAAACACTATTTTACTTTTTCACTGCTATGTTTAATGTAAGTGATTTTTAGGGAGAAAGTCCACATTTATTTGAATTTGCAGGCCAGTTTGCATAATTAAAGCATCTAAAAACCCTGCTATTGTTAATAATAATTTCTGCACTACAGACTGAAAGTGTGTGGACAGGAGGACGAGGTGTGATTAGGTTTGTTTTCGTTGGTCCTGCAGGGTGTACTCTGTCCTACAGGCTGTGAACTGAAAACAGCTTTGCTGAAGCAGGAGCTTGACATTAAACCTACGGTGGCTCAGCTAAAGAGAGACGTGGAAACTCTGTCACAGACCTCCAACTCCGTCTACAAATACGTGGTGGATCTGACCTCAGAGGTCACAGAGAGACAGAGAATCAATGACGGTAAAGTGTTTTAATGTTAGATGAGTCTCGGTCGGATTAAAGTTAAACTCGGCTCGGCTAGTTAGCGATGTAGGAGATGACGAGTTTGGTGTCAGTGTGAAAGCTGAAGCTTTGGAAGCTGGTGTGTTTGAGCAGAGTGTACAGGTGAGGAGGTGAGAGAGAGAGAGCTGCACAGATTAAAGAACTAAAGCGCCGCCGCATCGCTCTCTTTAGGTAGAGATGATGCGAGGTCCCATTGCACCTCTATCAGAATGGCATTGTGGGTAAAAGAAAGTGAAAATATTGAACACTGCTGAAGATTACATGTCGAGTATGAAGATTTATATGCAAATCATTCAGGATGAAGTTTTCCTTTAAAATTCAAATATTAAAGAAAATTTTGAAACACAGGTTCAGTGACACAAAATGTAGACTACATATTCCTCTTTTGAATCTTTGAGGAACCACTTGTTAAAATATAATGTGTTTACTCACAGATATACACGTCACTAAACAGGTTTAACAGCAAATATATAAATTATACAATAATGTTCTCTAAATTCTCAGCTTTTCATTTTCACACATGTCCAGATATAAGGAAAATCTTGTATTATTAATATTATTATTATTTTTTTTTATCTCTGTAGGTAATGACGAGTTGGTTAATCGGTACACAGATGACCTGGAGGTCCAGCATGTGTATGTGAAAGAAACTGTGGATGTCACATTTCCACAAAACATTAAAATCCTACAGGGAGTCCTGGAGAAACTGCGGGAGAAGATCCAGCGTCTGGAGAAGGCGGTGACTGCTCAGAAGGAGAAGTGTGCTGAACCGTGTGTAGTGTCCTGCCCCATCCCTGTGGTGTCTGGAAAAGACTGCGAGGATATTTTCAGGAACGGAGGAGAAACTTCTGAGCTGTATCTGGTGCGCCCAGAACCCTTACAACCACCTTACAAGGTCTACTGTGACCAGACGACCCAGAATGGAGGTACTCCGTGATGGAAAAACAGACAAGAGAAAGAGATTTCAGAAAACTAAACACCTTCAGTCATACTGTTCTTTATTTCTCAGGATGGCTGCTTATTCAGAACCGTTTGGACGGTAGCGTGGACTTCGGCCGGAGATGGGATGATTACAAGAGAGGTTTTGGAAACGTTGCGTTTGATGTTGGGAAAGGTCACTGCGAAACTCCTGGTAAGCTGTTTTTAAGAGAAGTTTGAGGACTGGCATGGTGGTGTAGCAGGTTGTGTTCTCACCTCATAGCTCCGGGGTTCTGATTCAGTCCTGAGCTCGGGTTAGTGTCTGTGTCCTGGCGTCCCATCCAGGATGTGTTCCTGCTTCACACCCAGCTTTCCTGGGATAGATTCCAGAACCACAGAGACCCTGACCAGGATAAAACATTTAGATGAAGATGAATGAATGATTGATATGTACTTTCTTTTGAGAAAGGGGTTTCATTTTTGTGCATTTTGTGTACACAGGTGATAGCTTCCTGACCTCTAATCTATGTTGGGTTTTTTGGTAATGTAGGTGAGTACTGGCTCGGTAATGACCGCATCAGTCAGCTCACTAAGACGGGCCCGACTGAAGTCCTGATCGAGATGCAGGACTGGACAGGAACGAAGACATACGCTCAGTACCAGCAGTTCACTGTACAAGGCGAGGCTTCGAACTACATCCTGGCTGTGAATAAATACTCCGGCACGGCGGGAAACACCTTCCTCACTGGTGCAACAGAGCTGTTTGGTGTAAATCGCACCATGACCATCCACAACGGCATGATGTTCAGCACCTACGACAGAGACAATGACCGATGGTGAGCATCGCTGTCCTTACAGAGAAGATAAAATTCTATGTTTATATATGATGTATGAGTCACTTATATTTACTAGTTATTTATTATTTCCTATATAGTTATTTGGTTATTTTTTAACCAAACTATTTAATATTTGCACTGCAGCATCGAAAAAGGAATAGAACAGTTGGGGAAGTGCTGTTGTAGGAAAATAATCAATAATTATTTATGCATTTAATAATTATACAATATATATTCTTTTAACATATACAGGGTACCTGGTGACCCGTCTAAGCAGTGTTCGAAAGAAGATGGTGGTGGATGGTGGTATAACGCCTGCCATTCAGCCAATCCTAATGGCCGATACTACTGGGGCGGAGCATACACAAAGAACATGGCCAAACACGGAACAGATGACGGCGTGGTGTGGATGAACTGGAAGGGCTCGTGGTACTCACTCAAGGCCATCAGCATGAAGATCAGACCCTACTTTGCTCAGATATAACACACACACACACACACACACACACACACACACACACACTCTTCACTCTTCCTGTGTGAAATCTGTACTCTTATTCAGCAAATGCCATTTTGGAAATAAAAAAAGAAATAAAGATGAAAAAGATGTCGACATCAGTGAAATATGAAGGTAATAAGAACTGCATCAACTGTCAACATCCTGTTTATGTTCAAAATAAAATGTATTCTGTGTGAACATTAGATTTGGTTTGAATCTGATCATCTCAGCAAACAATATAATATTTTAACATTTCTGGTCCACGCTGCTTTCCTCTCTCATCTTCATGTCCATCACAGTACATGAGTCACTTCAACTCCATGCACTGGCCCCGTGAGCAGCGCGTCAGTAATTACAGTACGTGTGTAATATATTCTATAACAGTGTAATAACAAAACTAAAGAAAGAAGCACAGATACAATAATGTACGCAGTCTGGATGTAGTTCAGTGGCTTTAAATCCTCACATATTATTATCAGAATGACTCACTGACTCCAAAACCATGAACACTCTCCTCAAAATAAATGATTCCCATCCAAACTCCACACACACTTCTCATATGAGCTTCGAAAACACACTGACGTGAATAACACCACCGCCGCTGTAGTAATAAATCACCCGTCGAGATCAGTCGAGATCAAGAGAATTACTCCAGCAGGAGTGAATAAGTCATCTGGTGAAAAACTACTGAATAATTACTTCACTTTACTTTAAGTGACTATTTTTTTTACATGTCTACAATTCACACAACTAATCCCCAAACTCTTCTATATCTGAGGAACACATCTGTAAGCGATTACGTTACTGACCACGTGAGCAATGTGAAGTGAACACCAGCTCCATTATCAACAGTATATACAGAGCTAAAATTCCAAGCTACTGAACATCAAAGTGACATTTTAAGTTTAATACAGAGCTTTCATACCGAAAAACATCAAAAGATCTGGCTAGCGCTAGTCTAGCACGCTCAGCTAGCTAATGGTTTACCTGTACAAGTGCTGAAATTGTCGATATCTCTATGGGCTTTGTGTCGTATCATTTGCGGCTCAGTATCACGCTGTTTCCTTTTAATTATTTAAAACTGAAGATAAACGCTGATGAATTGGGTCTCGTGAGTCTCCTCTGTGTTTCCTCATTACTGCTGCTGAATAAAGCTTTTAGTGTCTGAAGTGTAGACTTTCAGCTTTATTTGTAAAATCATATGCTTTATTTTAAAATGTGCACATTCTGTATTTTAGTTGTTTACAGGCTTCTGAGGTTAAATGCATTTTTTTTACTCATTTTTTAATGGTGATTAAAAATAAATGGAGTGAAGTTAAATGTTGTATTTTTTTTTTAACTCAAATAAAAGTACTATAATTTATTTATACTAAAATTTTGTCACTGTTGTAGAGAACCATGTACTTAAGTCCTGTAATGAGAGTATATCAGTATTTTCCTCCCTTGAGTAACAAAACACAGTTTTCATGCCGCATTTATCGACTAGAAAATTAGACAGAAATGCAATAATGTTTTTTACTGATATATATTTTTTCCTTCTAAATGGAAAAGAGGTGTTTGATATATAACATAATGAACATTCAAGAGACATGAATGAGAAAGTTGTAGAAGATATACCTAGTGCTTCATAACCGTGTTATAAATGCACTTCTGATACCTCTTTGAGTTTGATGCCATTAAGATCATTGACTTTGTGAAGAAGTGAACGATGCTTCCTGGTAGTTTTGAGTGTAAATGAAGTAAATAAACCTCCAGAAAGCTCAGATGACACCTTTATAGTAATGTATAGAAGTGTTTTGTGGGGTTTTTTTTGAGCCTCTGTCTGTGTTCATGCATTACTCTCTCATTTAATCAGAATAAGGAGCGTCTTACAGTAAGATTATGGAGAGGACTTGTTTTTTGGCAGATGTTAATCCAGTAAGCTGAGGATATCTTCCTCTGTTCTTGTGTTAGAGCTAGTTTATGATTGTTAAATAGTCGTACAGCCAGGTCCTGATGACTGATGTTTCTGATGCCCTGAATAATTTTCCCGTACTTCCTGTATCGACAGTATTTGGGAAATTTGGTGACAGATTTATTTTTCCAAACTGTGTAGATTGGAAGCTCCTTTTGTGTTGCTCTAATAAAATGTCGTTAATCCAAGCAGGTGAGTCCAAGTGGATCTAACCACATCTTTCATTATAATTATCACATTAATCACTGCAAACTTGGTTTAATTTAACAACATGGCTTCCGCACTCATTATTCAGAGTCTCAGCATCTGTAGCTTTGAGTCTGAGGTCTGATTGTGTACAAAAACTCTGAATACAGCTCGACATATTTACTTCTCCAACTTCAGTTCCTGAATGTATTTAAGCAAGTCTCATTTTATTTCATATTTGTACTTTATTTTTTTATACACAGCATATTAAAAACATATAGAGAAATATCTGTGTTTTGTGAAAGTTGAACAACTTTAATGTGACTTTTTAGTTGTTCATCAAAATAAAACAGCAGTATTCAAGTCATGATAAAAGTCCCACACGTATTTTTTTATGTTTCCGATTCTCCATCAGAATTCCACATCTGCTGTTGAAGCTCATCCATCACCAACTGATTTTGCTCGATGTCCTCAAACTTTGTGAGGAGCTTTGAGTGGACGAAAGGTCATTTTCTGTTTCAGAGAAACATGAGGTCAGACGACAGGTTGCAGTTTGAGTTTTTTGTCCAAGGTAAATGTTTTTTGTTGTTTTGTGGAGGTCAAATCGAATGTGGCAATTTTGTCCCTCATTAATCTGAAGGTCTCATGATCAGGCACATGGTCAAAGGTTTGCTTGCATGATCCTTTGCACGCACGGAGTTTGATGTCAATGTCCACCTAAACCCCAAAACCCAACAGACAAACAAGGCACATGGAACACAGAGCTAAAAACTCCACCAATCATTAGTCAGAATTTTAGATTAAACACAACTTGATTATTCATTACATTTTAGAAAAGTCTGAACTTTTACCTCCAACTGGTGGATTTTATTGATCTGATCCTCAGTCTGTCTTTGGTACTTCAGTAGTTCTCTGGAGAGCTCTGTGGACTTTTTCCATAACAGTGTCAGGTTCCTGTGGAGCATCTCAGCGACCTCAGCGTAGCGCATTTCCTCCACTGTAAAGACGATCAACAACCTTCAGTTTCATTACAAAGTTTCAAAATAAATTCATTTTTGTACACACATCAAATTTTATTCCTTATTTAGTGATAAGAAAAAGAATATTTACGCACTGTATGTTTTGACGATAATCTTCCTTTGCGCTTCGTAGAACTGAGCCATTTTATTCACTGTAGATGAAGATGCAGTTTTATATTGTTTTGTCTTTTCACAGATTTTGCTGAGATGCTCATAAACGTCTCCGTCTGCCTCGTCAATAAAACCCTGCAGCCGACAGCCTGATGGACACGACAGGTCCTGCACACAAATCAGTTAAAACATTCAAATACTGGAGTCAATTTCATCCAGATCCAACCTCAACAGGTTTCTTATTAAAATAATCGTTTTGGTTTTAGAGAATGAAATTTAAAACAGTATTTCAATAAAAAAACACAGTATGATTATATGTGAAGAGAATTTAATGATTTATATGATTTATGAGATTTTCTTCCACACAAATTGCTAATATTATTTGTATCCAGCCTTATAGAGTGAATCTGCTGACTAATTTCACCTTTTACCTTTTACTTACAAAATATACATAAACAACATCAGAAAGAACACTGACCCCGATCTGGAACATGAGTTTAAACTCACCTCGTCCTCGTCGGTACACAGCGGGTATTTGTTCACTGGACACTGTCCAAGTCGTCTTTGGTAACCGGAGGGATTGCGTCGTTTCTGAGAACGAACTGACTCACACACTGAAACACACAAAACACAAACTTTAATATTTGAAGAATATATATATATATAAAAAAGGAATATAGATTCAAAATAGAATTATTCTGCATGTAGTTTATTGATGGTACTGTTATAAATTCATATATCTGTGCTTCTATATTAAACCTAAACCTGATATTTTCATTGCAAAATTTATATTTTGGTGATTTGTTTTTTATTAAGAACATATTTGATCTCTGATTAAAATATCAGTATCATTATCACTGTATATAAAATTTACTACAATGAGTGAGTCAAATGCTTTGTCACTGTATAACTGTGCATCTTTTGGGAGGTAATAATAATAATAATAATAATAATAATAATAATAATAATAATAATAGTCACAGTCATTATCATCATCCATATTAACCCAATTTATACAAATTTTCAAAGAAGGAAAGGGTTCATGATCACTCTTGCTTGTGTGATGTTTTTAAATAAAGAAATGACACAAAATGAAGTGAACACATTTTTTTTTTTATTGAAAACAAGACATCATTTACTTGTGCATTATTTCACATTGTGACAAATCCTGATCAAAACAAACAGAATTACCCGGACTTATTTTCATCATTTATATCTTTCCTGATCTCCTTCACTGATCTGAGAGATCAGAGAGGCCTAATCTTCATTCTGACCACTTTAAGGGAATAATCAGCTGGTTTAAATGGCAGCCACACAACTCCATTCTCTACCTCATAGGGAATTTTGCTAGCAGGATCGTACTTCCCTGACTTGTAGTAAATCCCATTAAGGTTGGCAGACTGGCAGTTATTGTACCACCATCCGCCTCCATAGATCTCAGCACAGTTCTCCTCCCACTTGTCATTATCCCTGTCAAACGTGCTAAACTTCATCCCAGCGTGTGAAAGGAAGGAACCCATGTTAGCTAGCCCCTGCACCAGAGCGTCTCCTGCATCTCCTGTGTAAGATGAGACACTTAGCTGGAACCCCTCTGTCTCTGAGCCCACCTGGACGTTATATTCTGCATACGCCTCGTTTCCTGCCCAGTCTAACAGCTCCACTCTCAGAACACTTTCCTTCTGAGTGAGGAGATGTAAGATGTGGTTCCCAATCCAAACCTCGCCCCTTCCATGCTTGTCTATCTTCCCAAACCCAACCCGATACTCATCCCAAGTGCGGTTGAAGTTAACAGAGCCATCCTCCCTCTGCTGGATCAGAACCCAGCCCCCCAAACCTGTGGCCTGGTCACAGTAAAGCTCCACTACCTCCTCCGACCCGGCTGGCTTTACTTTGAACAGGCCGCTCTGATCGCCCATGGTGTGCTTCTGCTGGATATCAACACAATCTGAAAGGAGAGATCTGCTGATTAGCGCAAACGCTACACTTCAAATTGACTCTAATTGTTAATATTCCCCCAGTAATTAATAGAAGGTGTGCACTGGCCCTTTCATTGACAAAATATGACTGTACACAATTTTATAATTGTTTAGGGCACAGTAATTACAGTTATTCCAGTTCCAACCCAAACATCTTAACATTAAGATCTTAACATCTTCATTCTTAGCAGGAATGTAATGCTTTTTTATTTCACATTTATCAGAGCTGATTTTTGTTTTTAAAAAATGGTTCACTTTTTGGTCGAGGTATGTGAGTGTCACTCGAGTGTACCTCCGCCAATAAAATCAGCTTTGCGATCGTCACGGGACTTCAAACTGCGAGCATGTAGGTCAGGAAGATCATCTTCTATGTCGCCACGTAAGAATGCCCCGAGGTCTTCACCAAAATCAGGTGAAGAAGTTGACGTGATGCTCTTAGTGTCTGAGTGAAAACCTTTGCTCCCGCCGGTAATGATGGATTTGGAGGAGGAGGATGAGGAAGAAGTGAAGGTTGAGGAAAACTTACGATCCTGTCCACTAGAACCCAGTCCCTTAAAGAAGTCTCCACCAAACCCATCGAGTTCTCCATCACCACGGTTGAGTGCGGTGATGGATTTTGAATCTCCGCCAGTTACTTTGACCGTGAAGCCATCAGCAGTCAGTTCTTTTCCATCTTTAGCTGCACTCAGAAGTTCTGCTTCAGAAAGGCCAAGTTTTCCAATGGTGTCACACCCTGGCCCACTTCTCACCGTTTCATACCTTTCCTGAACGCCATCTTTGGTGTGCGTTGTTATCTTGCGGACGGTCTGGGTGCAGCTGAGGGTTTGGGTGTCGATTTGTGAGGTAGAGATGGGTGTAGATTGACCCGTACCTGTGCTGACTTTGCTGACGGTGGCGGCCGTTTCTGCCGTGGAGCCCTCAGCCTCCAGGGCGAGCTGAAGCTGGCCCACATCAGTGAAGAAGGTCTTCCTCTGCGCGGCTCTTTCTGTGTCCGTGGTTCCAGCTTTGTAGATGGATGGCACGTGTACATCTTTCAGTGGCCTGCTCTTCAGTACCTTTAAGGAACTGACAGTCTCAACACTCTGGACCTTTATGGTATCAAGGCGGTCCAGCTGCTTTTCCAGAGCTTCGTAGCTCTCCTTGTCCACAGAGAAGTCCACATACCTGGCACAGGAACCTTTACAGCTGCGCAACTTGATGTCAATGTCAACCTGTACCAAGAGAGAAGTGTAAGTGTGTGAACACGCCTCATTAATCAGATCACAATGTCCTTAAAACACATTCTAATTCAAGCTAAACATTTGAATAGATGACACAGTGACACATAAATGGATAAATAAATGGATAAATGATTCAGTAAATATTCCAGAGCCACAGAACTTCAGGATATATCACTATCTCTAACACGCAGGACAAAATGATTACCTGTCTATTAGTTGGACAAGTAAATTCAGTAAATTCAGTAGGTTTTCATTTGGTGTTGAGTGCTGTAGCTCATGTGACTCGTTCTGCATCTCACCTGCTGCACTACACACACTGGCTTTACTAGTCGGAGTAATTACTGTACACAGACCACATACCATCTTTCAGAGTCAGGAGCACACAGGAGTCTCGCACTGCCTGAACTCGCTGAGAAAAATTAAACCAATAGCCAGAATCAGATAATAGCTCATAGCTGAAACTTTGGCCAGTGACTTGTTGTCAAGCGCACAAATACAATCTGCTCCTTTTTCAGAAAATGATCGTGACTGGACAAGTCATTTCCTACGTGGGAATTTATACTCGTTTGTGTCTGTATTAATGCACTTAACTAGCTCAACATTCTATATTATTTGATGTTAGCTACCACTTCTTATGTTTATCAGCCACTAACACAGGACTCAGCACCACACTGGAGATTTTACTTGCCTGGTGATCTGACTGATGAATATTTGATTTGAACTTTGAGTCATGGAAAATGATAAATATGATTTTATATTATCCTTAGACTTTACTTAAAAGTCAGACTCTTAATAGTGTACTTGTACTTTAATTTTTTTTTTTTTTTACCTCCAGGCGCTGTACAGTGATGAACTGGGTTTTAATTTGAGCTTTTACAGCCTCCAGCACTCTCAGCTGACGGTCGATTTTAATCTTCAACTCAACAATCCTCTGCCTCAGCTGTTCAGCCAAAGAGGCATATCTGTTATCATTACCTGAAAGGAAACAACAACAACAACAACAACAACAACAACAGTGTCTGTTACTAGTCCAAAATTCAACTATTTAATTTTTTCTAAATAAAAAGTTGTACATAAATTTGATAATTAAACATAATTATTTATTATTTATTTATTATTATATATTATTATTTATTGAATGTATTTTGTCTCAATAATAACAGAGCAATTGAAGAAACTTGATGTAAATTGAACTTTATAGTCTGTTGTGAATGAGTTCCTCACGGGTGATAACACACCTGCGTTGGAGACGAGCCGCTCTCTCAGATAGTTGTACGTATTTTTGGACTCCACATCAGTAGATCGGTGCAATTTTTTTCCCTCGTCAAGAAGCTTGCGGATCTTCTCAATCTTGCTGAGGAGCTCGTGGTCAGTTTGATCCAGAAGGCCTTGAATTCGGCAGCCAGATGGACATTTTCTACCCTGGGAGGATCACGAAATAAAAATACAGAATTCAGAATAGAAATTTAAACCAAATGATTTTCAGATAGTATTTTGGGTGGGAAATTTTCCAAAGAAACAACCATCAACTTCCTCCACAAAAAAAAACAAAAACAAAAACATCATTCTCAGATTTAATAAAGTGTGAAGGTCGGTCAGGATTCAGTAAAGAAAAGTGAGTTCATACCCATTGTTCATCTAAGCAGACTGGCCAGTCTTTCTCCGTGGCACATTTGTCAGCCTTGAAGCCAAGTTCACCAGGACGAGGGCCTCTAGGGCCCAGACCTCCAGACTTCTCCTCCTCACACTGAAAGCGAGAACGTGTATCATCATTATTTTCAGGAATTTAATCTGTTATTAAACTGTATGATAAATACAGTAAGGCTGTAATTCAGAGTATTCACTCACCGAGGCAGAAAGTAAGAGCGCACACAGGCAGAGAAGAGAGTACTGAAGCTTCATCTTTTACTTCTCTGTACAGACGACTGACTTTCTCTCGCTGAACACATCCAATATGAACGCTGGTGAGTGACTGACATCCTGACTCACTGCTGACCCTCATGTCTCAACATCTACACCATGTTAATGTTTAACCATGAGGAATAACTCTGTGTTCTTCAACAGAGGACATGGGAGGATTGCCTTACTCTACAGGAGAGAGAGAGAGAGAGAGAGAGAGAGAGAGAGAGAGAGAGAGACTGAGTGGGAAGAAAGGAATGATGTTGAGATAAGAAGATATTTGAACACAAAGGTTAAGTAAAACTAATAATGTGAATCATAGAACAAGCAATATATTACACAACTGCTAACTTCCTGTAAACTGAACAGAGTGAAAACAAATCTAAATCAAATTGTGAAATTCTATGAAAATGTCTCACTTCTATTTCTTATCTTTAACCTCCTTGTGGATGGAGAAGGACACGTAGCTGGGACAGGAACACGTACAGCTGAGCATCTGAATATCCACCAGCCTCAAGTGTAATGTGAACATTTTCACTTATTTTAGTTGGTCATTTTTTTATCAAAACTCATTTTATTTCAGTCTGATGGCAGAGACAAATCCGTAAAGTTCAGGAAATATTCCAGAGCCATGATGCAGAAATGAATTTAGAGTCAATTATTGAGCTTTACTCCTTAAAAATAAAAGGACAAAAAGGGGGGGGGGGGATCTTATCTCTAACACCCGGGACAAGACAATGTTTTTATTTTTATTCCATTTTCCTAATTAGATTCAGTGGGTCACTAATGTGCTTTTCTTCTCTTTCTGAAAAACCAGAGAAACAAAATAAATATTCACAAATCAGAAGTTTTCATTCAGTGTGTATTTAAACAAAATGCACTTCAGGGTGGTGTGATGTATCTCAGTGCTGTAACTAAAACACACACACACACACACACACACACACACACACACACACACACACACACACACACACACACACACACTGTCCGTCTATTATTGTTGTTATTATTACAGTTCTGTGCATAAGTATTTTAATACTACTACTACTACTACTACTACTAATAATAATAATAATAATAATAATAATAATCTTCTATGTTCAATCACAGCCTTATGATGAGAAATATTAGATTCATATAAATTATATTCAGTATATTTGCACTTGATTATATATCCTTCTTTTTATTCATTTATTCTTGTCTCATTATTTTAATGTTATTTATAATATTGTTGTTTTAGACTTTCAGCACAGTTCTCTCTGGGTTTATGTGCTGTGCCTCTAACGCTAATTCTCACTACACTGCACTGATATAATATTTCATATGTAAATGTTAAAGCCTTAATTATCACCCTGTTTGTTTGTTTTTTTTTATAAGTGTGAATGGAGTTAGTAACTCTACATTAGTGCAGTTTATATGTATATGAAAAAATGTAGAAATCATTTTAGAAATGATTAGAATAGAGTGTTTGCTTTCCGGAAATAGAATGTATTTAATATTGTGATAGTTTATGGCTTAGTTTTGCACGAGAAGGTTTTAATCTGCTTATCATTATATTTCAACCATCAGATCCTGGCAGGTTTTCCTCAGGGCCAACACGACCTCTTTCTTTATTACTTTACTTTATTTGAATTCTGTATATTATTTATTTTCTCTCGTTTGCTCAGAGAGCCGTCAGCTGAACTGAGTGTGTAAATAAATGATATAAAATAATGGCACATGTCTCAGGAGAGGAGAGAACTGAAAGACTGATCGGTGAAAGAGAGGAAATGTTTCAGGCTGCAGCGCTCTCTGGGGGTCTGAGAACTGCTGCGCTGCAGGAAAATACAGCGTCTCAACTCAAATTATTATTATTTTATCAAATGTTTTAGAAATTCTGAAGAAATTGCAAAAAATATTATAATATCTAGCATACCAAAGGATGTGGATTAATGGCCATATCACCTTTTCAGCTCTTGTAAGTGCATTTGTTTTATTATAAGAGGAATAAGAAAATGTAATATTAGTTATTTTGTGTGCAATACTCAAGGTTAATAAAATATTTTAATGGCATGCCTCTATATGTAGAGTTCATGGAACTATAGACAGTTTTCCCCCAGGGCTTTAGCTTGATCTTTAGACATGTGTGTATGATCATGAGGAGATGGAGATTGTGATGGAGATTATAAAACACTTCTGTAAGTCACTCTGCCCAGTTGCTGTAAATATAAATATTAATAACTAAAGAAATAACAAATTATTCAGATTATCAAAGCACTGAAGGTCTTTTTCCCTTCTCCCTTCAACATTAAAGCTTCTTCAGTTGTGCTTAAATGTTTAATTACATACATCCTTTTTAAATCTTTATTTATATTTTATTTATTTTATTATATTTATAGCACTTTAAACAATAGACATGGTCACGAAGCAGATGTACAGAAATCCGGATGTAGATTGAGATCTCTAATTAAATATTGCTGTACACAGTTAAATACTGAGGTTAATATTTAAATATTTGGATTATGTTAATTTAAAAAGACTATACTGAGGGGGTCCTCAGATGTTTTCTAAGCTCCTGACTGCAAAAGTTGGAGAAAATCATAATAATAAAGATCCTAATACACAGTGCAGGTGAAAACTGATGCATGAAACAAGCTGAATGAGAAATGTCTTCTTCTCTCTGGAGTCTATAATATATATTTTATAAAGTGAAGTCTAAATGAAATGAAATGAAAAATGAACATATTACAATTATCGCATATTATAGGGCTATAAATAGTTTATTATTTATCAGGTTGTTACAGAAAGAATTAGGAACTAAGTGACTGAGTGATTTGTTCCACCCGGACTGCATGTATTGCGGCACCGACTGCGATACTTTGACCTGTAATTTTCACCATCGCGTTTTTTCTGGTTATTTTAGAAAAACTAAAAAGTAATCAAGTAAAACTTTTTGTAAGTATGTATGTCAGAATGAGAAATCTGACCGGCGGTGCCAGAGTGTGTGTGTTGACTCGGTGCAGACTGCGCATGTCTCATTATCATTCACAGAGTTTCAGGTGTGGAAGAAAAGCGCTGATCTGCGGGCAGAGGTTTTACAGATCAGGGCAGAAACCAGTGAGAATCGGCTGTGCCTCGGGGTTCTGGGGTGATTCTGCTACATCAGGTAATGACACCAAAAACACAACTGGATCATTTCAATCCTAAAAACATATATGAATGCACATCTGTACTAAATGTCACCGAATCATTTTAATGTAGTGCTGAGCTCTGAAAATAAATAAAAATTCAATTAAAGCTTATTATTATTATTATTATTATTATTATTATTATTATTATTATTACTGCATTGTTTTGCAGTGTCTGTGAATAGTTTTTGTGCATTTGATTAAATCCATTCACAGATGCAGATCAGATATAAAAGAATAATAGCTTACATACGCTACCTGGCCACTTTAATAGGAACACCGATTACACCTGCCCTTTCATATTATCCATCAGCCAATCACGTACCATATCAGCATTGTGTTGTGTGAATCATACACGTAAAGCACAGTAGCTTCAGTTACTGGAGAGAGCAAACGTGAGTCAGTGATGATGAGCGCGATGGGTGTCGGTGCCAGTCTGAGTATTTCAGAAACTCCTGGGATTGTCACACAACAGTCTGTAGAGTTTACACAGAATGGTGCGAAAAACTATAGGTGTTCCTATTAATGTGGCCAGGGAGTGCATGCAGTGTGTTTCTCAAACCCAACATTACTGTATAAAATAGTGGATAATAAAGTGATCCTCCTCCTGTAATAAATGTTCTGAATTCCTCAGGACATTTTCCATTCATATTTAAACACAACACACACGACCGACCCTCTGGCATTAATTCTGCCCCAATAACTGCACCTCCCCAGGCGTCTAATTCCTCTTATAGCAGTTTCAGTAGCCGTGTAAGTTTGAGCCCCACTTTGGCGTAGAGTGCTGATAGCTCACCCCCAGAGTGTCTGATGATCAGAGTGAGGTTCAGCAGCAGTGGTGAAAGTGCTGATATTAAAGTTCTCCTGAAACTGAAACCGGATCTTTCAGTCCACAACTGGTCCAGTACCTTATCCTCAGATTCCTAATCCTGGTCCAGGAGGAACCCCTCCCCGGTCCTGCACAATGTAGTGTTCTCCTGCTCTAACATACACACACTCTCACACACACACTCACACACACACACACACACACACACACACACACAGGTTAATTAGCTGATTAATTGGAGCATGTGTTTTTGTATGTACAGACTCATTATTGTCTTATTTTAAATCAGCTCAGTGTTTGTACGCCTCTAATGACTGAAAGCTGGAAGGTGATGTCTGTCAGAGGTACTGATTTATAAACACGTCCCATTTCTGGTACTGCATTAGAATATCTACAGTGATATAAAGGAGTGTTTAAACCTTCTCTCTCTTCACATGATGTAAAACATCTCCCAGACACACTGTATTGTTTTATTATGTATGTTTAATGTTATTCCTCTTCATGCTCCTCTGCAGTTCCTCAGCTGATACACGGTGGGAAGCTGGACTTTCTTGTGTTTGATTATCTGTCGGAAATTACCATGTCCCTCCTCACAGCAGCTAAAGCTAAGACTCCTGTAAGCATTTACACTTTCTGACTCACATGAACTGTTAAATATGAGTGTGTGTGTGTGTTTCTAATAACTATATTATACTTGAAATGTGTTAATGTTGTGTACCTAAAGACAGTTTGTCCATGTCTGATCACACGGGGAAAGAGTAAACCACCAGTTTCTCTCGTGCTGAGCTTTAAGGCCAGTGTTGTGTTTTGTGGAGGTCGCTGTGGTTTATGTGGCCTTTTTCATCCGTCCGTCCGTCCGTCTGTTTCCTGCACCGCTTATCCTACACAAGCTCATGAACTTCATGCATGAATTGTCACATGACTCACATTTGATTTCTGATCTCTTCCAGAATATGGGATACGCTCCTGATTTCGTTCTGGCTGCCATTTCTCCATTTATCAAGGAAATCAGCCAAAAAGGTACGAGTGCAGCGCCGAGAGCAGCGAGTGTCGTTTATATCATAGTTATGTTCATTAAACAGAAAACATGAATATCAAAGCACTAGGAATAAAATCTAATGTCAGATGATGAACCAAAGACATTTTCATTTGTTTTAGGATTCATTTAATTAAAAAAGGAGGAAATGTAACATCCTTTAATATGACTGAGTTTGTAGTTTAGGGAAGTGGAAGCTCAGTGGTTAAGATGGTGGACTTCTGAGTGGAAGGTCGTGAGTTCAAATCCCAGCACCACCAAGCTGCCGCTTCTGGGCCCTTGTGCGAGGCCCTTAACCCTCACCTACTCAGTTGTATAAAAAATGAGATAAATGTAAGTCACTCTGGATAAGGACATAATGCTGTAAATGTAGTTTAGTCTGAAACTTACATCAGCTTATGGACCTTAAAGTTACTGTATAATTCATTTAACCAAAAAAATGTAATGAAATCATTTTATGGGAATTAGTTTGAGTATGCACACTGGTCAAAGTTTAAACTGCCACCGTTTTGCAGAATTCCTTTAAGAAAAAGATTTAGAAAATCACACACAGTCTCCTCCAAAAGTATTGGGACAGCAAGGCCAGTTTTTGCTGTAGACTGAAGACTACTGAAGGGTTTGAGATCAGAAGATGAACACGAGACAATAGATCAGAATTTCAGGTTTAGTTTCCTGACATTTACATCTAGACGTGTAAAACAACTTGGAACATGGCACCTTTGGCGGCAGACCAGCCAATTTTTGGTGTGCAAAAGTATTGGAACAGGTAGTTTTAAAGTAAAGTATTTCTGATTTCGCTGTTCATAGACACTAGAGGGTAAAAGGTACTTGATATTTTTCCAGTTTTTTTTTTACACACAGGATTAATGATGATGGGGTACTGTGTTGTGTTGTGCAGGTATTCGTGTGGTTAGTAACGCCGGTGGTGTGAATCCTCTCGCATGTGCAGCTGCTATACAGGAAGTAGTGCAGAAAGCTGGGCTAAGTTTGAAGGTTGCCGTGGTAACTGGTGATGATCTAATGCCACAGGTGAGAAACAGTACCTGCAGCGCTGTGGAGAAAATGACTTCCCTTGTACGAGAGGCAGTTTTCTGCATCAGATCAACAGTGTGTCAGTTTGTCTTGTACATAACACATACAGTAAGGTCCATAAATATTTGGACATAGATAAGATAATCACTTTGTCTGTCTTCTGCAGTACACTGGAGTTAAATTAAACGATGCATATGAGCTCAAAGTGCAGACTCGGCTTTAATTTGAGGGTATTTACATCTAAATCAGGTGAATGTTGTAGAACTTTCAGCACTTTTAAGTGTTTTTTTTTTTCTCTGTTTAGAAAGACTCTCTGAATATGTTGAAGATGGCTGATACACACGAAAACAAACCACTTCCCAAAACCATACACAGTATGAATGCATATCTGGGGTAAGATAATATTTCTTGAAAATAGTCTTCAGGTTTTTAGAGAAGCTGCTTTCCTCACATTGACGCTGTAGGCAACATTTTTTTTGTTTTAGTAGATTTCTGACCTCTTTTGTCATCCAGAGTTTCTGGTTAGGGAACACATTGATTTCCTTAACTGTGATAACATTCTCTGTGCAGTAATTAATGGGATAGTACAGGACAGATGAGGTGTATTTTTCTAGATCTATAAAAAGAGTTGTTTTTGGCAAATACACTCCACTCTGTGCGGTAAAAACAGTCCTGTAGTTGTGACATCGCTCCCTCAGGCCATACTCTAACCATTTTTCTAGTTGGTTTAATCCTGTTAATGAGTGGCTTGTAAGCTGGCAGCATTAACAAAGAAAGGTGGTCAGACTGTCCTAGATGGGGACAGGGCAGGGCAAGTGTTGTCAACATTTGTGTAAACATGGTGTAGTGTGTTCTTACCCCTGGCTGATTATTTAATATTCTGGTGGAATTTGGGATAAACTGACCTGAGGTCTGCTACAGTGAAGACTCCTTCAGGATGTGAGTTCTGTTGTTTGCTAACGGCTGAGTGTTAATCTTGTGTGTCTATTTGGGATGTCAATAAAATCTCTCCTCCTGTCCTGACTGTGTTACTGATTACACCGTGAACAAGAACCATGCTTCTACAAGCTCGCTGTTTCTCTTTCTTTAGTCCAAGTCTGAAAAAAGTCACACAAATGGAACATAATGGGAAAATGATCTAATAATTTCTAATCTTGTCCTCTGCTTCCTGCAGTGCGGTCCCCATAAAGCGCTGTTTGGATCTCGGGGCTGATATCGTGGTTACTGGCCGGTGTGTCGACACTGCAGTGGTGCTTGGACCCCTGATGCATTCTGTACGGTTTGCCATAATATTTTTCTTTACTGCTACACAGCTTTAGACTTTATAAACTTAGCTGCTGTGTGGATTTGCAAGTACTTTTTCTCATTCTAAAATATTGTTTTTTTTCTGGCATATATATATATATATATATATATATATATATTTTTTTTTTTTTGACATAAAATCTTTTTAAATGTATTTGTGTATTGTGACAGTTTGGCTGGGATCAGAGTAACTTTGACCTCTTGGCTGCTGGAAGGTAAACACGCTTTACAGTAAAGTGTGTTTGCTCTGATACACTTTATTATAAATATTATATTATATAGGTCAAAAGATCAAGCTGAACTCAGTGTAGTTTTGTAAATCTAAACAGAAATTTATTTTAGAGTAAGTTTACTGGACAGTACTGATGAGTGACACACTTCCGTCTTTGCTTTAGTCTTGCAGGTCACCTGATTGAGTGTGGAGCCCAAGTGACCGGTGGTATTTTCACCGACTGGCACACAGTTCCTGACTGGTACGCAGTCGTCTGGTCATGTTGTGCTTGTTGATGCTTTTCTTTAAACTCCAGTTTGTTCTGAATATTCGAACTGTACTAAATACATATTAATATACATACACATAACAGCACGGTGTTATTTTTCCAATTCTTTGTTTTTGCTTGTTTGTTTGTTTTTGGGAAAGAAAGAAAAGGAAGAAAAAATAGACAAAACAGAAGAACATTTTAAAGTGAAAATAAAAAGAAAGAAAAGGGAGAGAAAAAGAAATAAAGAAATGTTATACTTATGTGCTCATCAAATAATTAAATATAATTAGGCAGAAAAACAGCCAAATATGTATTTCAGTTTTGTTTCTTTTATAGGGATAATATGGGTTTCCCAGTGATCGAATGTTCCTCTGATGGCTCCTTCACATTGTCCAAACCTCCCAGAACTGGTGGTCTGGTGTCATTTGGTACAGTAGCAGAACAGTTAGTGTATGAAATAGGAGATCCACGTCATTACCTCCTGCCTGATGTCACGTGTGACTTCTCACACGTCACCATTACTGAGATTCCAGGTGAGGAAGAGTGTTAAAGAATGTTGATGGATTAATTCTGTGATCTTAATTTATAACGATTCCAAACAAACAATTAATTAAGATGTGTATTTATCCTGATCTTTGGTGAGGATGCGATGTTTAATAAAGAATATTGATGAACTGCTGTTTAGTTTCATAATGTATTGATATGAAATCTGTGCAGCACTTTATTAGTAATAATAATTAATCATTAATAATTGAAGGTATTGAAGGAGGGGCAGTGAGAGTGGGTGGAGCCAAAGGATCACCACCATCAGGTGACTACAAGGTAACACTTCCAATAAAAAAAAAGAAGAATAAAGCACCGATTTTCTCAGAGCTGAATGAAGTTTCACACACATCCGAAATGTGAACCATCTATAATACTATAATATTATATATTATATTATAATACTGTAATATTATATATTATATTATAATACTGTAATATTATATATTATATTATAATACTGTAATACTCCAGTCTGACACTTTCTCCGTGACTCGAACATTAGAAACTCTATCCAGAAATCTAATCATCAGGAAAAAACAAGGATTTAAAGCAGTACTTTACTGCTATTCTACAGAATTATTAGGATTTAATGTTCATTAATAATTGCCAGTTTAGTGTTCATGTTCTTTACTGTTAGCAACACTTGAGCTTTAACTGAAATGCCAGTGTTCATTTATTCCTGCTGTTGTGTTGTGATGTGTTGTGATGTGATGTGTTGTGTTGTGATGTGATGTGTTGTGTTGTGATGTGATGTGTTGTGATGTGATGTGTTGTGATGTGATGTGTTGTGATGTGATGTGTTGTGTTGTGATGTGTTGTGATGTGATGTGTTGTGTTGTGATGTGTTGTGATGTGTTGTGTTGTGATGTGATGTGATGTGTTGTGATGTGTTGTGATGTGTTGTGTTGTGATGTGTTGTGATGTGATGTGTTGTGATGTGATGTGTTGTGATGTGTTGTGTTGTGATGTGATGTGTTGTGATGTGTTGTGTTGTGATGTGTTGTGTTGTGATGTGTTGTGATGTGTTGTGTTGTGATGTGTTGTGTTGTGATGTGTTGTGATGTGATGTGATGTGTTGTGTTGTGTTGTGATGTGTTGTGATGTGTTGTGTTGTGATGTGATGTGATGTGTTGTGATGTGTTGTGTTGTGTTGTGATGTGTTGTGATGTGTTGTGATGTGATGTGTTGTGTTGTGTTGTGATGTGTTGTGATGTGTTGTGTTGTGATGTGTTGTGTTGTGTTGTGATGTGTTGTGTTGTGATGTGATGTGTTGTGATGTGATGTGTTGTGATGTGTTGTGTTGTGATGTGTTGTGTTGTGATGTGATGTGTTGTGATGTGTTGTGTTGTGATGTGATGTGATGTGTTGTGTTGTGATGTGTTGTGATGTGTTGTGTTGTGATGTGTTGTGATGTGTTGTGATGTGATGTGTTGTGATGTGTTGTGTTGTGATGTGTTGTGTTGTGTTGTGATGTGTTGTGATGTGTTGTGTTGTGTTGTGATGTGTTGTGTTGTGATGTGATGTGATGTGTTGTGATGTGTTGTGATGTGATGTGATGTGTTGTGTTGTGTTGTGATGTGTTGTGATGTGTTGTGTTGTGTTGTGATGTGTTGTGTTGTGATGTGTTGTGTTGTGATGTGATGTGATGTGTTGTGATGTGTTGTGATGTGTTGTGTTGTGATGTGTTGTGTTGTGATGTGATGTGATGTGTTGTGTTGTGATGTGTTGTGTTGTGTTGTGATGTGTTGTGTTGTGATGTGTTGTGATGTGATGTGATGTGATGTGTTGTGATGTGATGTGATGTGTTGTGTTGTGACGTGTTGTGTTGTGTTGTGACGTGTTGTGTTGTGTTGTGACGTGTTGTGTTGTGACGTGATGTGATGTGATGTGATGTGTTGTGTTGTGTTGTGTTGTGATGTGTTGTGTTGTGTTGTGTTGTGATGTGTTGTGATGTGTTGTGATGTGTTGTGTTGTGTTGTGTTGTGATGTGTTGTGTTGTGATGTGTTGTGTTGTGTTGTGATGTGTTGTGTTGTGATGTGTTGTGTTGTGATGTGATGTGTTGTGATGTGTTGTGTTGTGTTGTGATGTGATGTGTTGTGACGTGTTGTGATGTGATGTGTTGTGACGTGTTGTGACGTGTTGTGTTGTGATGTGTTGTGATGTGATGTGTTGTGTTGTGTTGTGACGTGTTGTGTTGTGTTGTGTTGTGTTGTGACGTGTTGTGTTGTGTTGTGTTGTGTTGTGACGTGTTGTGATGTGTTGTGTTGTGATGTGATGTGTTGTGATGTGTTGTGTTGTGATGTGTTGTGATGTGTTGTGTTGTGTTGTGATGTGTTGTGATGTGTTGTGTTGTGTTGTGATGTGATGTGATGTGTTGTGATGTGATGTGTTGTGATGTGTTGTGATGTGTTGTGATGTGTTGTGTTGTGATGTGTTCTGATGTGTTGTGATGTGATGTGTTGTGATGTGATGTGTTGTGATGTGTTGTGTTGTGATGTGTTGTGATGTGATGTGATGTGTTGTGTTGTGATGTGTTGTGTTGTGTTGTGATGTGTTGTGATGTGTTGTGTTGTGATGTGATGTGTTGTGATGTGTTGTGTTGTGTTGTGTTGTGATGTGTTGTGTTGTGATGTGATGTGTTGTGTTGTGATGTGTTGTGTTGTGATGTGTTGTGTTGTGATGTGATGTGATGTGTTGTGTTGTGATGTGTTGTGTTGTGTTGTGATGTGTTGTGTTGTGTTGTGACGTGTTGTGATGTGTTGTGATGTGTTGTGTTGTGTTGTGACGTGTTGTGATGTGTTGTGTTGTGATGTGATGTGATGTGACGTGTTGTGTTGTGATGTGTTGTGTTGTGTTGTGTTGTGTTGTGATGTGTTGTGATGTGATGTGATGTGTTGTGATGTGTTGTGATGTGTTGTGTTGTGATGTGATGTGATGTGTTGTGTTGTGTTGTGATGTGTTGTGATGTGTTGTGTTGTGATGTGACGTGTTGTGATGTGTTGTGATGTGATGTGTTGTGATGTGATGTGTTGTGTTGTGTTGTGTTGTGATGTGATGTGTTGTGATGTGTTGTGTTGTGATGTGATGTGTTGTGTTGTGATGTGTTGTGTTGTGTTGTGTTGTGTTGTGATGTGTTGTGTTGTGTTGTGACGTGTTGTGTTGTGTTGTGTTGTGTTGTGATGTGTTGTGATGTGATGTGACGTGTTGTGACGTGTTGTGACGTGATGTGTTGTGATGTGATGTGTTGTGTTGTGATGTGATGTGACGTGTTGTGACGTGTTGTGTTGTGATGTGATGTGTTGTGTTGTGATGTGATGTGATGTGTTGTGATGTGTTGTGTTGTGATGTGATGTGATGTGATGTGTTGTGATGTGATGTGTTGTGATGTGATGTGATGTGATGTGATGTGTTGTGATGTGTTGTGTTGTGATGTGATGTGATGTGATGTGATGTGTTGTGATGTGATGTGTTGTGATGTGATGTGATGTGTTGTGATGTGATGTGATGTGATGTGTTGTGATGTGATGTGTTGTGATGTGATGTGATGTGATGTGATGTGTTGTGATGTGATGTGTTGTGATGTGATGTGATGTGTTGTGTTGTGATGTGATGTGATGTGATGTGTTGTGATGTGATGTGTTGTGTTGTGATGTGTTGTGATGTGTTGTGATGTGATGTGTTGTGATGTGATGTGATGTGTTGTGATGTGTTGTGTTGTGATGTGTTGTGATGTGATGTGTTGTGATGTGATGTGATGTGTTGTGATGTGATGTGTTGTGATGTGTTGTGATGTGATGTGTTGTGATGTGTTGTGTTGTGATGTGTTGTGATGTGATGTGTTGTGTTGTGATGTGATGTGTTGTGATGTGATGTGATGTGTTGTGTTGTGATGTGTTGTGATGTGTTGTGATGTGATGTGTTGTGATGTGTTGTGATGTGATGTGTTGTGATGTGATGTGTTGTGTTGTGTTGTGATGTGTTGTGATGTGATGTGTTGTGATGTGATGTGTTGTGTTGTGATGTGATGTGTTGTGTTGTGTTGTGATGTGTTGTGTTGTGTTGTGATGTGTTGTGTTGTGATGTGTTGTGTTGTGATGTGATGTGATGTGATGTGTTGTGATGTGTTGTGTTGTGTTGTGATGTGTTGTGTTGTGTTGTGACGTGTTGTGATGTGTTGTGATGTGTTGTGTTGTGACGTGTTGTGACGTGTTGTGTTGTGATGTGATGTGTTGTGTTGTGATGTGTTGTGTTGTGTTGTGTTGTGATGTGTTGTGATGTGATGTGTTGTGACGTGTTGTGATGTGTTGTGATGTGTTGTGTTGTGATGTGATGTGATGTGTTGTGTTGTGATGTGTTGTGATGTGTTGTGTTGTGATGTGACGTGTTGTGATGTGTTGTGATGTGATGTGTTGTGATGTGTTGTGTTGTGTTGTGTTGTGTTGTGATGTGATGTGTTGTGATGTGTTGTGTTGTGATGTGATGTGTTGTGTTGTGATGTGTTGTGTTGTGTTGTGTTGTGATGTGTTGTGTTGTGTTGTGACGTGTTGTGACGTGTTGTGACGTGATGTGTTGTGATGTGATGTGTTGTGTTGTGATGTGATGTGACGTGTTGTGACGTGTTGTGTTGTGATGTGATGTGTTGTGTTGTGATGTGTTGTGATGTGATGTGATGTGATGTGATGTGATGTGACGTGTTGTGACGTGTTGTGTTGTGATGTGATGTGTTGTGATGTGTTGTGTTGTGATGTGATGTGATGTGTTGTGATGTGATGTGATGTGATGTGATGTGATGTGATGTGTTGTGATGTGATGTGTTGTGATGTGATGTGATGTGTTGTGTTGTGATGTGATGTGATGTGATGTGTTGTGATGTGATGTGTTGTGATGTGTTGTGTTGTGATGTGTTGTGATGTGTTGTGATGTGTTGTGATGTGATGTGTTGTGATGTGTTGTGATGTGTTGTGATGTGATGTGTTGTGATGTGATGTGATGTGATGTGTTGTGATGTGATGTGATGTGATGTGTTGTGATGTGATGTGTTGTGATGTGATGTGTTGTGTTGTGATGTGTTGTGATGTGATGTGTTGTGTTGTGATGTGTTGTGTTGTGTTGTGATGTGTTGTGATGTGATGTGTTGTGATGTGTTGTGATGTGATGTGTTGTGATGTGTTGTGATGTGATGTGTTGTGATGTGATGTGTTGTGATGTGTTGTGATGTGATGTGTTGTGATGTGATGTGATGTGATGTGTTGTGTTGTGTTGTGATGTGATGTGTTGTGATGTGATGTGTTGTGATGTGATGTGTTGTGTTGTGATGTGATGTGTTGTGTTGTGATGTGATGTGTTGTGTTGTGTTGTGATGTGATGTGTTGTGATGTGTTGTGATGTGTTGTGTTGTGTTGTGTTGTGATGTGTTGTGTTGTGTTGTGTTGTGTTGTGATGTGTTGTGTTGTGTTGTGTTGTGTTGTGTTGTGATGTGTTGTGTTGTGTTGTGTTGTGTTGTGTTGTGATGTGTTGTGTTGTGTTGTGTTGTGTTGTGTTGTGTTGTGATGTGATGTGTTGTGTTGTGTTGTGATGTGATGTGTTGTGATGTGATGTGTTGTGTTGTGTTGTGATGTGTTGTGTTGTGATGTGTTGTGATGTTTAGTGAAAACATGTTTAGTGAAAAAGAAATACAAAGAAAAGCCCTCATACCTGCTGTGAAATATAGTGGAGGTGCAGTTTCAGGGATTTAAGGCTGTTTTGTGGCCAGTGATCACGGGGCTCTTGTGAAGAACGATGTCACCATGAATTCTGCTACCAGGTTCTAGTACCAGGATGTGCTAGTCTGCCATGAGGTGGTTACCTCTGCCATGAGGTTAAGAGTTGGCTGAAGATAGAACTTTCAACAAGATGATGAAAATTTTGCAGAAATTGGATTACTCCTGAATATGAATATGTTACTATGCAGCGTCCCTGTATGTTTTTAGGATCAATTTCTACTTCAAAGCAGTGACATCAGATCACCGTTATCTTAATAATTACACTATAATTATATTCCTAAGGTCTGTGCCACGTACATGGATGGTTTCAGAGCCACCGCGGTTTGTCCTGTGGTCGGCCCTCGAGCTGCACAGAAGGCCAGGAAGACTGCAGAGAGCATTATCAAAAGGTTTGAATAATCACATGCTGCGTTTCCATCATTAATTAACACCAGTAAACAGATCACAGATCAGATCATAGCAAAAGCAGTTTATATATTTTTATACTAATAGTTACTGCTAATAGGAATGTTTTCTTATTAAATTCTTATGAATTCTATAAAATAACATTTCCATTCGTAATCTTTTCCATCTCGGGCCCACACCAGGACCCTGCCTCCACTGATAAACCACAGCACTGACTCTCTTTTAAACCTGTGTGAGGTCTTTATTGTTGTTTGCAAGAAATTCAGCTAAAATCTGCAAATGTTCTCTTTAGGACCAGGCGAATGTTCAGACAGCTGGGACTGGAGGATTACAGTGATGTGAATATTCAGGTGCTGGGTGCTGAGGATACGTACGGACCTCACGCAGTCAACACCGTGGGTTTATCTTTACACAGCTTTATAGTTTGTGGTAGTAGCTGGATATAACTTTAAAAGCAAAGTAGTAAAAGACGAATTGGACCACGCACTAATCGATGTGACAATCGTGTGATTTACATTTTTCATGCTCAGCTTCATTCTCAGATTAGATTAGCAAAGCAAGCTAACTGTACTAGCTACGTACACTCAGCAGAGTCACCAACCATCTCTGCTACGTCCTTCTAAGCTTCATTCTCGTTCCTAATGACTCTGTAGACGTTTACTGAGAGGTCGTATATGACAGGAGAAGATAAACCATGCCAGTGTTTCTTACATTTTTGTGTCAAACAGTACATGGGAACTAACTGCAGGTAGGAACTAAAGTGAGTGAGGAACCCAAGAAATGAGGGACCACATGCAGCGTAGGATTGGTCCGAGGAACCATTTGAGCCAGTCGTTGGGATTTGTTGCTTTACCGTTTCATACCTAATTTGCATAGAATTGAGAAAATTTCAGATGTTGGTGAAATTGCAGCTCCGTGTTGTGATGTTTGACCCCCACAATGTTCTCCACTAAATCCTGAATCAAGTAAATCCTACTCAGGAATGTATTTTGTGCAGGATCTTCGGGAAGTGGTGCTGTGGATGGCTGTCCATCACAAGCAGAAGAAAGCTCTTGAGTTTTTCTCCAGGGAAGTGGCTCCAGCAGGAACTGGCATGGGTACGTGACAGCACGTGTACCGTTCTGCCTCCGTGTGGAGGTGCAGGTGTGATGCAGACAGAACGGTTTGAAGAAGTACACTGTGGTTTGGGCAACAAGTTAGAGGAGCCTGCCAGTCTGTTAGAACCCATAGAATATTTAGGAAAATGGAGGGTCGTGTGGTGGTACAGCGGGTAGCATGTAGCATTGAAAAAGACGAATTAGATCACGCACTAATCGATGTGAAAATCGTGTGATTTACATTTTACCTGCTCAGCTTCGTTCTCAGATTAGATTAGCAAAGCAAGCTAACTGTGGTACAGCGGGTAGCATTTCCTCCTCACCAGGGTTCCAGGTTCAGAGTTTCACATCTTCTCCCTGTGTGGGTTTTCTCCAGGTTCTCCAGTTTCCTCCCACTTCCCAAAAACATGCCAGTAGGTGGATTGGCTGTGCTAAATTACCCCTAGGTGTGTGTGTGTGAGTGTGTGTGTGTGTGTGTGTGTGGTGCCCTGTGATGGATCAGCGTCCCATCCGGTGTGTATTCTGCCTCACACACAGAATTCCCGGGTCAGACTCCTGATCCATGACCAGGATGAAGTTCTTACTGAAGATCAGTAAATAAATCTGGTGCTCAAACATCTAAATTCTCTTTTTTTCTAAACCCCACAGCTCCCGGACTCACAGGAATTGTGGGAGGCCGACCTCGAGTGTGAGTATTTTTACATAATTATAAATTATAATGAAAATTGACTTGTTTTAAGGTTAACAACGCGTTTGTGTTCACTCCATATCCAGGTCATCGGTACTGAAACCTTTTTTCTTCCTGCATCCTAAAGCAGACCTGAAGGTGAAACTCACAGAACTTACATTCTTTAATTCTGAAGTTATTCAAACTGCTGGCGTTTACTTTTGCTTTGTGCCGACATTATTATTATTATTATTATTATTATTATTATTATTATATCAGTCCCTCCAGGATTTTGTGATCACAGAAATTAACACAAAATCAAGGAAACTCCACAATATTGGGAGGAGTTTGCAATTTTTCAAAATGACCACAGATTTTCCGCAGATTTGGGCCGAGACACGTCATGTGACATCATCACAACACGCCTTCAGCCAAAGCCTCTTTGATTCACGTGTCGAACACGAGTACAGCTAAAAGGCCTCATTTACCGACAAACACCGCTGTGTACGAGCGTGCACAACTATTTCCTGCGGTTGCGATTTCACCGATTCGAGTCGTTTTCTGCAAAAAAACACACAAAAAAAATGTTGCATCACAAATTTTGAAAAAAGCTGCAGCGAGATCGAGCTTTTTTGGCTGCAACAATCACAAAAAACCCCAGGAAATCCTGTACGGACTGATAGATAACAAGTGGATGTGACTGTGGTCTTTTTGGAAAGTAAAAAAACGGAGGAGCTACAGATTAAAGATCACAGCAGAATTGTGTTTCACTGTTTTTTTACTGTTGGTTTACACACATTTGAAGACCTTCAGCCTCCTTGTGATGCACACTAACATGTACACCAGAACAAGAGAAAAAAACTGAATTTTATCATGAATACCCAATAAAGTTCTTTTTTCTGGTTAGCATTGTTAGCATATCTCTGTTTGAATAAAAGGGTTCAGCTGTAGATGTAGCTGATGTCTGGTTCTGGTTCTGGACCACAGAGTTTAATTCCAAACTTATACGTACAGTATGTAGCTCATATCAGTCAACTAATCCAGATTATTAGGAACATCTGAATGTTAAAGCGTGGTGTGGAGATAAATTCCACAGTAACTGATCATCTATAACCCAGTTTGGGTTTCTTCATCGGCTGATAAAGTGGAAATGTCACTGATGTGTGCGTGATTTTAGGTGAACATCCATCTTAATGGAGAGTTGATGGAGACCTACAGAGAGACGGCGTGTTCTTCACCTGAAGGTTCCTCTCACATC